>OX637537.1:39274886-39314886 GCA_951800035.1 Linnaemya tessellans
TGAAATTGATTTCAAAAATTTAAGGTTCCCGTTAGCATTAAAAAGTGTCAAGACATTTGAAGATGGTATCCTGAAAACATAGTGTGTGAAGAAAAAAATATACATTGTATTTTTATAAAAATGTAAACAAAAGAAATAAAATGTGATGTGTATAAAATTTTAATTTATTATAAAAAATATACATAATATTGCATTTGTGTGCAGAAAAGCATCTAAGTGAAATATTCACATAAGATGTGAATAAAATAAAGTGGCGGCTAAGGAGCACCCATTAAAAACATTCATTGACAATCGAATCTTCTAAAGCTAATGCTCCAAATGCCGCAACAAGAGCTCTTAAAACTAACATTCTAAATTTGGGAAATAACAATAATTCATTGAGTGCAAGCAAAAACCACAATTTAGCAGCTCCAATATTGTATGCCGATATTGCACGAACAAACAAAAAAATTACTGATGGGCTGCTTCTGGTATTTTAATAACTAATAATGACTGAAGAAAACAACTACTGAAGAAAAGTCGGTGTGTACTAACAATCCCACAATGTCGCCAATCTCAACAACAGCCTTAACTCCGCCAGCAAAAGCACAAAATATTAAAAAATCTCAAATGAAGCAAGATTTTCTGGAGCTTAGTGGTGGTACCTTAGCGGCTGGCAACGACGACAAGATTTTTAATGGGAATGCTAATCATAGCACTATTATAACATATTCTCAAAATTTAAGAACGTTGTCACAAATCCTACACGAAATGTAATATCAACTCAATGTCATGCAAATATTGGTGATGGTAATATTAATTTGGTCAACGATACCACGACGTCTTTTGCCGCAGAAGTTAATACCAAAACCGCGCAGATTTTAAAAATATCTAAAAGTGTGGAAAATGATTCCACTACCACTTCTACAATTGTCTTCAGCTAGCACTTATGTGGCTTCGTTGAATAGTAACAGTTTAGATCAAGAATATCCTGCCCTAGAGAAAACAGCCAAACGCCATAGTTCGGCAAATATAACCATGATTGGAACGGCAACAAATGCTAGCAATCAAACAGTTTGCGGTAGCTGCTAAGCAACATGAATACAACTAATGTTGCCGAACAGCATATGAACTCAGCCTAAACTACCTCAAATACTAACAATGCAAATCAAGCGATATTATTATCCAGCACGTATGTCGGCATGCAATATAGCACTAATAACCCAACAACAGAAAATAATTTCAGATAGTTGTGCGTTTAACTCAAATACAATTAATGTCACAGCAATAACCAGTTCGTCGCCCATAGCAGGAAATCCCAAAAAGGCTAAAAAATAACGACAGCAACAACTGCAGCAGTAAATTCAACTGCAACAAAGTTAAGTGGAAAGCTGCCGGTCCAAGCAGAGTGTAAGAATCAAGATAATAATAATAATGTGGGTGCTGTTGGCTGAAGTAGTAGAACACGAGACTATGAAGCGGAGGGTCGTGAGTTCGAGCCCGCGCTGAGTCATGAAATATTGTGTTGAATTCTTCTGATCAGCATTAGTGCGTGGTTGTGTTAGTTGTTGCCAGCCTGTTTCAATGATGAAGGCATAGTCACTGATCACTGAACATAATTGGCAGCGACTGACACTATCATGTACTAAAAGCAAAGTAACAGCACCCACCTTCGTCGGCCCTGTAGCAAAAATTAGCCGGCGAAGTAAAAGGTTGAAATAGCTACAAAAAAACTGTCTATCTTCTCATCTTTCCTAATCTGTTCCCTCAATACTATCCCCTCGTTTTCAGTTCCGGCGCAATGCATTGCATATATAGGGGTCATCCCCTGAGTGCTGGTCCAAGATAAAAAAAAAAAAAAAAAAAAATAACCTTTCAAAACACAACTCATGTCTTCAAGCTCATCTAACCTTGGATCATTTACTACTTAGCAAGTCGTCCGGCTGTAATCATCCTTAACGATGATCCTAATACTGGCAGCTGTGCTACTGACAATCAATTCACATTTGGCGATTTCAACGAAGAAAAGAAGAGTTGAAAATGTTTGACGATGACAACAATACTCCTTCGTTAGATAATAATCACGTTGAAATCCAATCGAATCAAGAGCAAGACACAAATGAGCATAAACATTCTTTGAACATTAACCCCGGTATTCATAAAATTTAAAATGAGTTTGAAATGTATTTTAATCAAATTTTTCCATACAAAATTTTCTTAAAACAGATTTCAAATACGTTTTATTTTTTATGAATACCGGGGTAAATGATTAAATGCTTTAGTATATACACTTTTGATTAAAAAATAAATTTAGTTTAGTACTTACTTTTAAGGGAACAAAGTTGTTTGGAAACAAATTTCCCAATTTTTGCTAGATTTTTTCAAATAAATTATGATAATGACAATTATGATGAAACTTGTTAATATTTATCTATATTTTATTAATATATGTGCATATATTCTAATTAAATAAACTTTAGTCATTAATGAATAAATAAATCAACAATTAAAAAATTACATTCTTAGGGTCTCTTTCACCAAACTTATTTAAACATACTTTAATTTAATTATTGATCTTTATTTAAAGTCTGTTCAAAAAATTTTTATTTTCACCAATTTAAATAATAAAACACAATGAAGTATGGTAACGCTTTACTGTTTCATATGACAGCGGCAAGTTACAGCTGTTTACTAAAAAAAATACAAACAAAAATGGAAGCGCGTACAAAAATTTTTCTTCACAAGAAATTGATTTATTATTAAATACTGTGGAAGCGAAGGCTTCCATAATAGAAAACAAAAAAACGGATAACGTTAGCAGTGCAGTGAAAGATAAAGCATGACAAGAAGTGGAAATGCAATTAAATTCAACGACCGTAGGACCTAGCCGAACTTTAAAAGTCCTGAAAACAAAATATTTAAATTTAAAAAGCGACTTGAAGAAACGAACATCGGCTGAAAAGCGTGCGCTTTATGGTACTGGTGGAGGACCACCAAGAAAACAGGAAACCAAAGTCTACGACAATCTTTTAAAAAATATTATTCCATCGAAACAGATCGATGGAATCGCATCACAATATGACAGTGATTCAGTGGCCATCGAAGTAGAAAATAATGAAGATGTTCCTGTTGAAGGTATGTACATATTTTAAATAATGAATCAACTAATTATTCCCTCAAATAATACAAATTTCCTTTACAGAAGCTGAATGTGCCGTAAAGGAGTCAGTCTCGTGGGAAAGCTATACTCCAGGTATGCTAAAAACTAAAAGAAGCGAAAAGCTAAGTTTGCCGAAGCAAAGTGATAAGCAAAGCAGCTGGGCAAAACTAGCCGATGTTAAAGCTAAATGGACGGAAGAGCTCGTAGTAGCAAGAAAATGTACCTAAATACCCGTTTACATTTTTGTATAAAAAATAACAGATCTCAATGCCTTAAAAAACTAAATCGTCAGTTGAAATGCAAAATCATGTAGCTAACAAAAAATTTTAAATTGTATTTTTGATTAATTATTGCGTAGTGAATTGAAATGTTTTATTTAGTTTTTTCTCTCTAGTGTAAAATTTATAAAAGTAGTTACGTGACTTTGCATTTCAGCCAATGAAATATAAAATGATATGAAGTTCCATTTTAAGTTTATTAGAAATAATTAAATATGTAAATATCCTTTTGTTAAATACATACATAAATTTACAAGTTTTGAAAATGATTGTTTATAATATCTTGCCGATGAACGTTTTTGTTTTGAGAATATGGTGAGACAGGAACATTTAGTGCAGCACGAATTTCATTCTCTAATCGATCAGGCAATGGGGGAGCGCTTTTATCATTAGATAAGTAACACACATTGTGCAAAACAGCAGTTGATATGATGATTGCTTCCACTGCCCTCACATTCATACGAATTCCGAGAGATAAAACAGGGAAGCGATTTTTCCAAACTCCTAATGTTCGTTCTGCACAATTGCGTGTTCTTATTAGAAACTCATTATAAAGAGACTCGGATTCCACATTTACTTTCGAAAGAGGTGTCATCAAATGCTTATTACATGGATATCCGCCATCCGCTACAATAACTGCACTTCCAAATTCGTCTGACTCAAACCTGCTGCATATTCTGGAATTACGAAAAATTGTAGCGTCATGAGTGGACCCTGGCCAACGAGCAACAATGTCCATTATATCTAGTTGACTATTGCATAATGTTTCAATATTAAAGGAAAAAAATCCTTTTCTGTTTCTATAAATTTCTGCATCTTCACCACCTACATACATATGTATTTATTATACCCTAAAAAAAAGAATTTGGAGGGTATATTCACTTTGTCATTCCGTTTGTAACGCATCGAAATATCCATCTCAGACCCCATAAAGTATATATATTCTTGATCAGTGATGAAATCTAAGACGAACTGAGCATGTCCGTCCGTCCGTCTGTGGAAATCACGATTCAGTTCAAACGAAAAAAGCTAGACTCTTGAAATTTGGCATAAATATATTTTAAAGCTTAGAGCAGGTTAAGTTCGAAGATGGGCTAAATCGGGCAAGAGGGAAAAAAGTTCCCCTAAGATGAACTAAACCAACCCAGAAAAAACAACATAATTTTTAAAGTTTTTTGGTTATTTTGTTAAGCAAATGATATATTTTTATGTCAAACACGGTCCAACGCCTTAAACTTGGAGCCATTAAATAAAATAAAAATATTTTTGACCCCGCTCACTTTAGTGGGCGTTATTATAGGCAAAAATAGCATAAAAATTTAACAACTTGTTTTACTTAAGCCTACATTCCTTAAAAATAACACTTTTAAGCTTTAATGACGAAGCTGAGACGAAACCTGGTACTACTCTGCCCTACCCCCTCCTTCCCCTTCGCCCCCTAAATGACCCTACCAAAAACAAGAAATTTTAATTTTGTATATAATTATCCCAAGCATTTATTTTTAGAGTTTTATGACAAAGGTGAAATGTTTCCCCCACAGCCCTTGCCAGAGCGACCCCGCCAAAATACAGTTTTTATACCCTCCAAAGAGAATTGTGATGAAGTCTAAGACGGTCTAGCAATGCCCATACGTTCGTCTGTGGAAAACATGATATTGTATATTTTTGAACCCCGCCCCCTTTAGTGGGCGTTGACGTACGATATTATATAAAGGAACTCTGTCCCACCAAGTTAAACATATCAAATTCACTTACTAAATACTTGGAGGGTATTTAAGATTCGACCCGGTCGAATATAACGTTTTTACTTGTTTTTTGTTTAAAAGGGATATTTACATTGAAATTACTATACTAACCTGGAGACTTTATTTTTATGTGAGTGCAGTCAATTGCAGCCAACACACGGGGGAATTTGGATATTTTATAAAATTTTTTTTGAACTTCAAGGCGTTCTTCTGGCTTTAAAGGTATTTTAATAAATTTTGCTCTAAGCAGTGCAATGTTATGAGAAACTCTTCTTATAACTCTTGACGCAGAGCTGTTTGAAACACCACATAAATCGCCACTCGTTCTCTGCATGCATCCAGTTGCATAAAATCGCAAAGTCAATAGAAGCATTTCTTCTGGGGACATTGGGCGGTTTCTACAGCAGTAAAATATTTCTCTATTCATAGCCAAGCAAATGAAAATTCTGAAGTACCTGTTGCTGCTATGTTTTATTTTATGACGTATTAATTCCAAAATTATCCATGCTGCTTTCTTCGAATCTACATCTGAAGTCCTCTTCGTCGTAAAATGTGAAAAAATTACGTCTTTCTCTCATGATTCGCGGCCTTCGTTCGATAAAAACTTTAACAATAATTTCATAATCGCAATCACTTTCTTCACTTTCCATTTTATTTGTAAATTATTTTTAACTTTTCTTAACGTAAACAATTATATTTTTTGTGCCGCCAGAGACAGCTGTTATTACAGGGTTGCATATCAATATTTAAAAGGAGATTGCCAACTATTTAAACAGTGTTTAAATATTTAATGAATATATGTTGATGAAAATGAAAAACGTCTTTTAAATAGCAATATTTATTTAAATAGAATTGGTGAAATAGGCTCTTAGACTTTCTTGTTATTCAGAATATGTAAAAAGGATATGTGTATGTACTATACATAAGAATATATTTGTGATATATGTAACTATCATATTTACAAAGTACCTACTACAACTAAATTAATATACATATTTTAATTATTATTAATGTATATATACATATATATATATATATATATATATATATATATATATATATATATATATAAATATATATATATATATATATATATATATACATATATATGTATATATAAATATGTATATATGTATATTTTTTGAATTTGAACAAAAATTCTGTCAATGAAAATTTAAATTACATAAGTGAATGACGGTGGCACACAAACGGGTAGTGCGGCTATAGGGGCCGATGAAATAGTTGGCCGATCCAGTATCATGGACATCATACCTTCTGCACGATGCTTACGAACGTGACCAGCTAATCCAGAGGTCTGCTTATAGGCACTGCCGCATATTTTACACCGACTTTTTAACATCGGAATGGAGAAGACTATCATTCGGCAAATTAGAACGCTGGATAACAACCGTTGCATTAACAGTTTCATCAAATCCGTGGAAATGATAATAGGACTTTGTGGAAATAATCAAGAACTAATACGATTTGGAGTTCAAATAATTATCAACGAAAAAATTACGGCTGAATTCGGAACATATATAAGAGAAGTAGGAGACCTTTCCTGGGAGCAGTTGAAAGCGAAATTAAGGATCCAAGGCAGACCAAAAACATCGTATGCAGAAGTGTTTAATAACTGTCGATATATTAAAGTAAGTAGTTTAAGGCAATTGTTTAATTATTTTGAGAAGGCTAAATATATGATAAGTGAAATCTATGAATTCGACGATAGTAAACCTCTGTTGTATCAATCTGAAAATGTAGATAGGGATTTAGTCAATATCCTTATTGAAAAAATCGATGGACCACTCAGAGTTCATTTGGACGAAAATTTAACATTAAACGATATTATCATCAAATACACAAAACTAGGATTACTTGACGACAATAGGGCTATTGATAGTAGACATAAAGTTAATAAAAATTTTAGACTTAATCAAAACAATTATAATAATTTTGTAAATCAAAGAAAATCTCAAAGTGTTAACCAAAATGATAGGAAAAAATGTTACGGCAGTAATCAGGTCCAACCTATAAATATAACAATTATGACAATCGTAATTTTAACTCTCGTCAACCACAAAAATTCAACAAAAAGGAAAATGGAAATTATCAACCTCAAAATTCTTGTAGTTACAATGAAAAACCCAGTTCATCTCAAACACGTTTGTCGCATATGAGTATTGATACTAATATAAATTCAGAAAGGTCTCATAATTCTAAATATATGGAAATTGATACCTTACAGGAAGCTGAAATGGTTCCCGATGAAGACACACATTTTTTAGAACCGCCTCAAAATTCAAACTACCCGTAATCGTTTTGTCTATAGGTAAACAGAGTTTTAAATGCCTAATAGATACCGGGGCAAGTACAAGCGTAGTGAAACCAAACACATTTTCTCTTTATACGAAACAAAATTTGAAAAAACCTATTTATATTAAAACTTTTAACGGCTTCAACCAAGTAAATTATAGCGTTGTTACCCCAATACCTTCCCAGTTTCCGGTTAGAGGTACTCTTTCATGGAAAGTAGTCGACTTCAAAAATGGAAATTATGATGCTGTAATAGGTCAGAATTTTTTGGTCCCTTTCAAGGCTCAAATAAACCTTGATCAAAATTATTTGGAAATACTAGGAAATAAAATATTTTTTGAAGAGAATGATTATCCATTAGCATTCGAGATGGTAACAAGTCTTCAGTACTCGGAGGGTGAAGACATACAAAGCAAATTTCGAATAAATGACTTAAGTCAAAAGGAACAGGATTCAATTAAGAATTTGCTGTATAAATTTAAGGACTTGTTTTTTGTAGAAGGCGACACTTTATCCGTAACAACCGAAATCTGCCATGAGATAGTCACTACGACGGATAAACCATTATATTCGAGGGTTTATCGATACCCACAGGTTCACGAAAATGAAATTCAGAGGCAAATCAAAGATATGCTTCGACAAAATATTATCAGGGAAAGTAATTCCCCCTATAACAGTCCCTTATGGATTGTGCCTAAAAAACAGGATAATTCTGGGATAAAAAAATGGAGAATTGTTATCGATTATAGAAAACTCAATGAGAACACAGTCGATGATAGGTTTCCTATACCAAATCTTAACGGTATTCTAGACAAGTTGGGAAAGGCCCAATATTTTACTACATTGGACCTTGCCAAGGGTTTCCACCAAATTTTGGTAAAGGAAGAAGATCGTCAGAAAACAGCATTTTCAACACCTTTCGGACATTACGAGTTCGTTCGTATGCCTTTTGGCTTGAAAAATGCGCCGTCAACCTTCCAAAGGCTGATGAATTATATTCTCCGTGACCAAATCAATAAAACCTGTGTTGTATACATGGATGACATTTTAGTGTTTTCACATCTCTGGAGGAACATATAAATTCTCTGAGATCAATTTTTAACACTATAAGAAAAGCCCAATTAAAAATCCAAATAGATAAGTGCGACTTTCTGAAGAAAGAAACACATTTTTTGGGACACCTACTGACTCATAAGGGCATTAAACCGGACCCCACAAAAATTAAAGTAATACAAAATCTGAAACTGCCGCAAACAACCAAACAGATCAAGTCATTTCTGGGAATGACGAGTTTCTATAGGAAGTTTATCAAGGATTATGCGAAAATTGCAAACCCTTTAACAAAGACACTCAGAAAAAACGAAAAAATTAATAGTTATGATCCTAATTACATTTTGGCTTTCGAAAAATTTAAGGAAATTGTCACC
Source organism: Linnaemya tessellans (assembly GCA_951800035.1). Classification (NCBI taxonomy): domain Eukaryota; kingdom Metazoa; phylum Arthropoda; class Insecta; order Diptera; family Tachinidae; genus Linnaemya; species Linnaemya tessellans. The sequence continues at coordinate 39,283,789 of OX637537.1, forward strand.
AATGCACCAATCCTTAGATATCCAATATTCTCCAAAAGGTTCAAGATAACCACTGATGCAAGCAATTTTGCCATTGGCGCCGTTCTTTCACAAGAAGGTCACCCAGTTGCATATGCTTCTCGTACTCTGAATAAAGCCGAAACAAACTACTCAACAATTGAGAAAGAATTGTTGGCGATAGTTTGGGGTGTGAAATACTTTCGACCATATATCTATGGAAGAGAGTTCGATCTAGAGTGCGACCACGAACCGTTGAAGTGGTTACAAGTAAAATATACGGGTAAGGATATCAGTCCACGTCTCCAAAGATGGTTGGTTCAATTGGGAGAATATAATATGCGGGTGAATTATATAAAAGGTGAACTGAATAAAGTTGCCGATTTTTTAAGTCGTATTAACTCCGACATGAATGAAATTAATCATTTAATGGAGAATGGTACTGACAAATCATATAAAAAGGGGGATGAAGATTCTTTGCGGATTCAAACCGTTCATTCGCAGGAAGAGGAAAACAATGACCATATATCAATTTTAGATACCGTAGTAAACCGTTTCGGAACACAAATTATTTTAGTAGAGAAGAAAAATATTCCTATGGTGGAAATTTTCGGAAAGAAGCGGATATTTATTGATAGAGATGATTGTGCGAATGATTAAACATAAAATATACAATCCTAATTTGAAGGAATTCATCCAAAAAGTAATTAATAACTGCGAAATTTGCTCAGCATCTAAATACGACAGAAACCCAATTAAAAATAAATTCAAAATGACTGAAACCCCTTCAACTACCAATGAAATAATTCACGTGGATACGTATGTGAACAGTAAGCATTCCTTCATAATATTTATTGACAAATTTTCGAAACATGTAATATCATTTCACTTACACGATAGAAATAGTCAAACTCTGGTTGCAAAAATTAGGGCATTTTTGGCTATTAAGGGCAATGTTACCAAATTTGTACTTGATAACGAATTTAATAACGCAAATGTAAAGAATTACCTTGATCAAGAAGGAATTCATTATCATTTTACAAAACCGAATAGCCATACCGGTAATTCGGATATTGAGAGATTTAATAATACGATAACAGAAAAAATCAGAGCTTTTAACCTAGAGGAAAAACTTCCAATAAACACCCAAATAATTAAGGCAATAAAATTCTATAATAGTAATTATCATAGCACGATAAAATGCAGTCCTTTAGACGTGCAAAATAAATTGGTCGATCACAGTATCATAAAACAAAGATTGCAGAGTGCAAAATCAAAAACGATTGAAAAGAGAAATGAGTCCCGAGAAAATTATGTGGAATATAGAAAGAAAGGCTTTATAAAAAACTATAAAAGCTTGAGACATAAGGAACAGCCGAAGTTTATTGAGAAACCTTTGGAAAATGTTCATGAATCAAACATTAAGCGACCTTTTAAATTTTCAGACTTTGGCAACAATCATGGTACTCTTCCTAATGGTCAGTTACACCGTAGGACTACTGCAAATTAACCAACTGCCAGATAACAATGGGTTTATCGACATAAAGATTGGCGATGTAGAAATAACTAATACTACTAGTACAGTAATTCACATCATTGATGTTGGCGAAATATTGGAAACACTGAACTTATTGGAGGAAAATATTAACACAATAGACTTAAGCAATAGGCAAATCCTCTTACAAAAAGTACATAACATACATGAAAAAATTCTGACAATAAAACCAAGACAACAAAGGGGAAAGAGAGGTTTAGTGAATTTTGTAGGTACCGCACAAAGATGTTTGTACGGAACAATGGACGATGACGACAGGAAGGAAATAATGGAGCATATTTCTGTAACTGAAAAAAATAATAGAAACATTATAAATACAGTAAACAAACAGATTATCATAAATGACACATTTAATAAATCACTTACTATTTTGAAAAATGCGATAGAAAAAGATAGATCTGATATCAAATCTGCCCTAGAACAGGTCAGGAGGAGTAATAATGAGATTGTAAAGCGATATCTATATCTCGACCAATTGTCCAAATTAAATGCTTTAGAAGACAAAGTAGAAAAAATACAGGACAATATTGCATCTGCAAGAAATAATTTCATTCATCCTAGTGTATTTACAAAAGCAGAGATCGAAAAATTCAATATTGACTTTTACACATTAAAACTTCTAAAAATCGGAGTGATGAGTTATAGGGAAAATTCCTTAATAATAGCTATACAAATCCCTAATCAATTTATAACCACACAATTAAGATTACTCACTGCAGTACCAAATAGTCATTGTATGGAAATTGACGAACGTAACGAAAAAATCATAGAAATAAATAATGTTATTTTACAATATAAAGAAAATATAATACTTAAACACCTCAAAAAAAGTAATCATTGTTCAATTAAAAATAATTGTAAATATATATTCAATAATAGAACCGATACAATAGAAATAGATGAAGAAACTATTTTATTAAAAAACGCTAGAAAAATAAAACTCAAGCAAACTTGTGACAATAGAAATTTAAGTTTATCTGGAAATTATTTAATATATGTTAATAACTGCAGTATTGCAATTAATGATCAGACTTTTGAAAACAATAAGTACATAATTCATGAGAAATATTTTATTCCACCAACGCAGATTGTTAACATAACTAATCCAAATCCTGAGTTTGATGATATTATTTTAGAACATACAAATAATATTAAGGCAATAGAAGAACTAAAATTCCATAAGAATGTATCTTATGGCGTAAATGTAACATTGATAATTCTTTTCACTGCAGCGATCATTATATTGTATTGTTCTATAAGAAGAAATAAAATTAAAATAAATATATATATATATATATATGTATATATATATATATATATATATATATATGTATATATATATATATATATATATATATATAAATATATGTGCATATATATACATGTGCACACTCTCATGTACACACACACATACATACATGAATATATATATATATATATATATATATATATATATATATATATATATATATCCATGTATATATATATATATATATATATATATATGTATATGTATATATACATGTATATATATATATATATATATATATATATATGTATATGTATATATACATGTATATATATATATATATATATATATATATACATATACATATATATATATATATATATACATATATGTGCATATTATATACATGTGCACACACTCATGTAAATATATATATCTAAATATATATATATATATATATATATATATATATATATATATATATATATATATACATGTATATATATATATGTGTGTGTTTGTACGGCAATTAGTTTAGGTAAGCTGCCGCTAAATAATTGTTAGTAACCGCCGATGCTAACTTAACCTCTACTCCGGGTTCTGAGTAATTGTCAAATGAAAAAAATAAAAACAAACTCGCACGCATTAATGAATAAAAATAAAAAAATTATATCCACTTCTTTCAGAACAACTGTACAAAAAATAATAATAAAGATTATATAGTAAATAAAAAGTTAATGGTAATTTATATACATATACACATTCGTATATATATATATATATATATATATATATATATCTATATATATATATATATATATATATATATATATCTATATATATATATATATATATATATATATATATACATATATATATATATATATATATATATATATATATATGTATATATATATATATATATATATATATATGTATATATATATATGTATATATATATATATATATATATATATATATACATATATATATATAATGCATATACATATAAAAAAATAGAAAAGTTAATGAAAAGCATTAAAAGTTAAATGAAAAATATTAAAAGTTGAATGAAAAGTATTAATAGTTGAATTAACTTTTTTAAAAGTATTTCCATAAACTGTTGCGCGTTTTCCTCTTGGAACCTTCTCCATTGTTATCACGATAATAAATGAAGTGAACAATTTTTTTTCATATGAAAACTTTTTGACAGTTGTTTACACAGTTGCATTGAACCAGAATCACCATTGATGTGCAAATATGAAAAAAAATCGTTTCATTCCGCCTGTTTTTTACATTATGAAAACACATTATTGTCCTTACGTTTTTTCATAGTACGCGAATCAGAATTACTATGAAAAGCTGAAAAAACTTTTCATTTCACGTTTTCACAGAACCAGAATCGACCCCCAGGTTTCATATACTCAAACTGGTTTTTTGTGGAAAAACATAGTTCACTACTGTATTGCTGCATGTAGCACTAAAATTTTCAGTACATACTAAAAATGCATTCACTAATTCACAAAAATGTATCATTCGGACGACTTTTTATTCATTTTGAACACTTTTTATAATATAGTTTTTCTTTCTATTTCCCACTTTTTCATATGGTCACCCCATGAAAATAAATGAAAATAATAATTTATTTACAGACAAAAATTTTTTCAGAAAATAATTACAAAAAGGAATTTCAATAATTATCCCGGTGGACAACACCGGGGTAATTATTGAGTGTGTAAACAATCTGGCTGGCATCAGAGGTTACAATGATTTAAGAAACAAATATTAAAATTTTGTTTGCTTATTATTTTAATTTATTCGTCGTTATTTTGTTTCATACGACGAATTTATAGAGCGATTTTTTACCAACGAATTCGTCGTACTAAGCGAAATTCGTCGTTCGTCCCAGTGTGTTCCTAGCATAACGTTATCGCTCTTCAATTTGGATTTCATCCGTCTTTCTCCTAAATATAGTTTCCTGTAATGGTCTAGAGAGGTTCGTAATGATTTTAGTTTAGTGGAGTAGGTTGGCTTATTTGATTTGCTCTGTTTTTATTATCTATCACTACGTCGGCTATGTCCTCGTCAATCACGTCTTTACCTATTGAATCGTCAATCATGTCATTACCTATTGAATCACATATTAAATCGTCATTTATCCCTACATCTACGTTATGCAATGTATTGAACCTCTCTGTTTTTAAATATTGGAATTGGAGCAAAATTTGAAACTATATCCTCGCCTAGTTCCGGATGTTCATGTTTTGGTACAGCGTACTTTGAAATTATGTTGCCAAAAATAAACTCCTCCGAAAAATGCCGACTACATGCATACAAGCGTTTGGTATTTGAATTTACGCGTAAAATTCTAAGCCACCTCTGCACGTCTAAAATATTAAAAAAAATTCACAAATATATGTAGTACGATAAAGTTTTGTTAGATCAAATATCATAATTAACTGTACTGCACTTCAATTTTGAATTACTATAATTTGAACTTTATTATTGAGGGAATAAATATAGCACACAGTTTAAAAACTAAAAATTAAATAGCAGTACTTTCAATTATGAGTTTTATTAGTCTATTTATAGCCTGTTTTTGTAAAAACAATAAAATTTTTCGGTTGAGTATTTATATTGAAACAAAAATAAATTTTGAGTATTTTTATTATTGTTTCAATATAAATACCCAAACGAAACATTGTATTCTTTTTACAAAAACAGGCAGTTAATATTAATTTGTTAAATATTATTCAAGCTAAAATAAAAACAAGTTCACACTACTTAACTAAAAAAATATAATTCAAGCAAATAAAAAATTTATATTATTAATAAAAAAATTTGTTAAAAAAATATTAGTGCAAGCAAACAGACAATGTATATTTATTTTTAATAAAAATAATTTGTTAAAAAAAGTTAGTGCAAGCAAATAAAAAATATATATTTATTTTTAATAAAAATAATTTATTAAAAAGCTAATAAAGCAAGTAAAAGTAATATATTCGGCTATGCCGAATCTTAAATACCCTTCACAGATATATTTGTTCTATCTTTCTAAAACAGATAGTAGGTTTATTAAAACAAAACTTTGTTACCACTTACTTTTATATTTAAGAAAACGTTAAAATTTTTCTGCTAGGAAGCTAAATTTTTCGCTCTTCTTATTTCTAATACCTCTGAAAATCTTTCAAAAATATTATATATCTTTAATTTACAAACAAAAAGAAAAATCCGTTTCATGTACCCCAAAAACTTGTAATTGTCCAACCGTAGAATAGTCTTTTATAATAATTCCTGAATTATAAAATAGTTTTAATTAGTAAGAAAACAACGTCAATTGCCTTTTTGGCTACTTTTACGTATAAAAAATAAAATTTCCCAACCCTGCAGCAAAATTTTAATATAAAAAAAAAAATTTTGCCAATGCAAATCTTCATGATGTATAAAGAGGTTTTATTTAAGAAAAACCTAAAATTTTCAACAATTTTAATTTCCCATCCTAGAAAAAAAAAATTATTTTGGTTTTTAAGGTTCAAAGCACTAAATATGTTTAATTATTTTATTCAAAAGGCAAATTTTAGTTTTATTAAATAATATTTATTTTTATTATAATTATTTCATCTAATGTTTCTTATTACATATACAACAATATATTTAATATTTCTTTTTAACAGATTTTTATTCAAAGAAAAACTTTTTTTAATAATTGTTTTTATAACAATTTATTAAATTTGTCATGTTACTTTTACAACAAATTTCAGATTTTTAAATTATTTTGTTTTAAATTCCTTCTTTTTTCTTTTTATATTATATCTATAATATCATTTGATTATAATAAATATTTGTTATTTATTATTATTTTATTCAAATGCAAGTCCTATTGCCTATTTCGCAATGTCGAATGAAATTTTCATTTCGTAGAAATATATTCGAAACAAAACCAAAATTTAAAAATTTTTTTGTTTCAAATGTATTGAAAGAAAGAACTCTGTCGACATTGTGAGATTGGCAGTTAATGCTTCTTGTTTTACAATAATATGTATTTAGTATTTCTTTTTAACATAGTTTTTATTAAAATGGAAACTTTAATAGCAACTGTTTTATAGCAATTTATTGAAGAATTATTTTTATTCGTACTTCTGATTTTTTATTATTATTTTTTTAACTTTCATTTAACACATGTTGGTTTACAACAATTCATCGATAATGTTCTATGTTTATAAGAAACACTTGCTTCCTTTTTTATTATTTCATTTAAAATCAAATATTGTTTACAACAAAGTATTGATTATTTAATTCTTTTATTCAATAGAATAATCCTTTTATTCAATAGGAAACATTAATTTTACTTAATTGTTAATTGTTGTTTGTTTGCGTTTTTATGCGCTTTATTTTTATGTTTAATATATTTTTATGAAAAATTTATTTATTTCTTCTTCCCATTGTGTAGTTATTTTAGGCGATGATTTTGTTAGTAGTCATCTATTCCACATATCTTCTCACTTAATTTATTATTTAGTAGTGTATTGTTTGTTATGTGGCAAAAGGTACGGTCGCACTTACCAAATATATGCTTAAATACACGTCATAACAAGTAAAAACGTTATATTCGACCGGGTCGAATCTTAAATACCCTCCAAATATTTAGTAAGTGAATTTGATATGTTTAGCTTGGTGGGACAGAGTTCCTTTATATAATATCGTACGTCAACGCCCACTAAAGGGGGCGGGGTTCAAAAATATACAATATCATGTTTTCCACAGACGAACGTATGGGCATTGCTAGACCGTCTTAGACTTTATCACAATTCTCTTTGGAGGGTATAAAAACTGTATTTTGGCGGGGTCGCTCTGGCAAGGGCTGTGGGGGAAACATTTCACCTTTGTCATAAAACTCTAAAAATAAATGCTTGGGATAATTATATACAAAATTAAAATTTCTTGTTTTTGATAGGGTCATTTAGAGGGCAAAGGGGGAGAGGGGGTAGGGCATAAAACTCTAAAGATAAATGCTTGGGATGATTATATACAAAATTTAAAAAAAAAATCTTTTTTTTGGTAGGGTCATTTAGGGGGCAAAGGAAGAGGGGGGGAGGGGTAGGGCAGAAATCGGCAGTCATAAAACTCTAAAGATAAATGCTTGGGATGATTATATACAAAATTTAAAAAAAAGATTTTGTTTGGTAGAATCATTTAGTGGGCGAAGGGGAAGGAGGGGGTAGCGCAGAGTAGTACCAGGTTTCGTCTCAGCTTCGTCATTAAAGCTTAAAAGTGTTATTTTTAAGGAATTTAGGCTTAAGTAAAACAATTTGTTAAATTTTTATGCTATTTTTGCCTATAATAACGCCCACTGAAGTGGGCGGGGTCAAAAATATTTTTATTTTATTTAATGGCTCCAAGTTTAAGGCGTTGGACCGTATTTGACATAAAAATATATCAAGTTTTGTTTTTAATGAGCAATAAGCCCGTAGGGTTTACCCCTATTAAAATAAGTAATAAAAATATATCATTTGCTTAACAAAATAACCAAAAAACTTTAAAAATTATGTTGTTTTTTCTGGGTTGGTTTAGTTCTTCTTAGGGGAACTTTTTTCCATTTTGCCCGATTTAGCCCATCTTCGAACTTAATCTGCTCTAAGCTTTAAAATATAATTATGCCAAATTTCAAGAGTCTAGCTTTTTTCGTTTGGACTGAATCGTGATTAGCACAGACGGACGGACGGACGGACGGACATGCTCAGTTCGTTTTAGATTTCATCACTGATCAAGAATATATATACTTTATGGGGTCTGAGATGGATATTTCGATGCGTTACAAACGGAATGACAGAGCGAATATACCCTCCAAATTCTTTTTTGGAGGGTATAATAAAAACATTTTTAATTTTAGATTCTATGACGCCATCTTTAGTTATGTATGAAACTTTTATTAATAAGCTCTTGTCTCATATTCAAATGTTTTCATTATTTGGTGGTTAAGTTTTTTAAGCACATATTTGAGTAGTGTAAATGCACATTAATTACGCATTTCAGTGGCTAAATCATCAGTACACTTCAACCTAATTCTTAGTTTATATTTTGGAATAATGTTGAAGTCTACTGATGATTTGGTGTAAAAACCAATGAATGCAGGCATATAGAGATACTTGACCACATACCAAACAAACAGCACTAATATTTATTATCATTTGAATTATCTCAATTTTGGGAACATTACATATTGTAATTTGTAACACTTATTAACTATACATTTAAAGTGTGCAATGATTGTTAAACTTTTTAGTTTTTTAATAGTTGTTGATATATAGTATATATAACTATATACATATGCATAGGTACGCATATATATAGTATATATATATATATATATATATATATATATATACATATATATATATATATATATATATATATATATATATATATATATATATATATATATATATACACATATATATATATATATATATATATATATATAGTATATATAACTATGTACATATGTATAAGCACATATATATGTATGTATATATATATATATATATATATATATATATATATATATATATATATAGTATATATAGTATATATAACTATGTACATATGTATAAATACATATATAAGTATATATATATATATATATATATATATATTATTCATAAAGCTCTGGGTATAACAAAAACTAAATTTGATATAATTAAAAATACAATACTTAATTGAAGTTTCATTTAAATTTCAATATTTATGTTTCAAGCAACGTGATATAGTTTTAAAGACGAAAAATTCTCCTTGCAGTATATATATATATATATATATATATATATATATATATATATATATATAAATACATATACAAACATATGTATATATAAGCAAGAATGATAAAATAAAGATTACGCCTTGCGCATGATTTACCGTTTGATGACGTAGTAGCCCCCTCGCAAAGCTTACCAAGTCTGCATCATATGAGAAATTTATAAATTCTTACAAAAAATTTATGTATTTTGCAATAGTTGGCAGCCCTGTAATTAATTTACTCAGAGAGTTTTAAAAAAAGTATTTCATCGGTGCTTAATAAACAACGAATTTCGTATCATATTTTATAATAAATGCATATAAAAAATATTAAAATAATTAAAATTATAAAAAAGTGTTTAAATTTGGTTGTTTAAAAGCTGCAAAACTAAGAAAAATAAAAAACAAAATAAAGTGAAGAGATAAGAAAGAGAGCATATATGAAATGTGCAGTGGGCAAATGCAAACAAAGTAACAGCAAAAAAAACAAGTGAGAAATTATGTTAAAACCTAATATTTTGAGAATTTTTAATAAAACGTTTGTGTTTTCAAAAAGCTGTATCGTTTTACAATTTTCCAAAAGATGAAGCTCGAAGGAAGTTATGGGTAATCTTTTGCAAAAGAGTGAAGCCTGTAAATGTGGATAAAGAAATAATTTGTGCTTTACATTTCAAGCAAGAGGATTTTGAAAGAAACTTGAAATTTGAAATGGGTAAGTTAAAACAAAATTAATTCTTGCAGTACATTACTAAGGCGTTATGAATAGGATTTAGCAAACGGCGTGCAAAAATATTAAAATCCCATGCAGTTCCCTCTTTAGACACTAGTGCTATTGAAATTGAAACGACAACTGCTAATGAAACTGAAGTTGCAAAAGTATATGAAAGACTATGTGAAACTGAAAAATAAAATGATATTTCGAATAGTTTTGAAGAAAAATTGGTCACGGAAAATGCTCCACGGCCGACTGATCTTGAAGATCTTGAAAGAGAAGATGGCCTCCAAACTTACAATAAAACTTTGGATATGAAAATGTATGTACATTTTTTAACATTAAGCAAATATTTATTTGAATCGTTTTTAGAGATGCACTTCTCAAGGAAAATTTCAGGCTGAAAATAGCAAAAAGTCAGTGTGATGTCATTATAAAAAATTTATCATGTCGTATTCAGAAATTAAGCTTTGCAAACGTTACTCTTGAGAAGGCCTTGAGACGTTTGTTCTCTATAAAAAATTTTCTTTTTGAAAACTATATTTTATTTGCAGCAGTAGTGAAATATTGTATTAAAAGTAATGAAAATCTATATATGGAATTATTATAAAGAATTTGTTTGCTTTCAAAAAATTTAGGTAGAAAAATAACAATTTGTCCCACTGTCATGTTTTTACAATAACATAATAGTTCTCCAACTGAATTTTATTAGCCAATCAGAGCACATGTTGAGTGACGTCAGAGCTCCATCATGTGCAGAAAAGTATTTTTATTTCAGCTTGTTGGCGTAATCTTTATTTTATCATTCTTGTATATAAGTACATATATATATATATATATATATATATATATATGTATATATATATATATATATATATATATATATATATATATATATATATGTATATATATATATATATATATATATATATATATATATATATATATGTATATATATATATATATATATATATATATATATATATATATATATATATATGTATTTTAAAAGCAAACAACAATATATATATATAAATATATATATATATATATATATATATATATCGTCACCTTAATAAAACAATAGAGTACACGCACATAAACCATAATTTTTTTTTATTGCATAATAAGAATCTGCATAACCGATTCTATATGTTGTGGTCAAAATTTGGTGAAGTTCTACACCTACAAAGTGGGTCAAAAGATCGATTCAAATAATTATAATTTCGTGTTTGAAAATTTTCGTAAATAATTGTGTAAATGAAGGTTACGGCGTTTTAGTTAGTTGTTTCTCTGAATATAATTTCAAAGAAAAATACTGTATAGGTTAGATTAGGTTAGGTTGAAGAAGAAGGGCATAAGCATCCCAATCCGTTATGGATTACACTTAGGCCTCATAGGCCTGTTGTGCGCTCTATAATAAGGAGTTCCCATTCCACTGTAGGGAGCCTCCACCGATACCATGGAAACCTCTGAGTTTGATTACATCAAGAACCTAGTTTCTTCAATGTACTTCCTTAAGTCTTTCCAATTAGAGCCCCTAAGGAATTCCATCTCCTGTATAATCTCCTGATTAAATGTTTGTCTTCTGACTTGGCTAAAAGCTGGACAGTAGCACAAGTAGTGCTCCAGTGTCTCGTCCTCTTCCTGGCAGGCCCTGCATGTTATATCGCCAACGATACCCATTCGTACCAGGTGAGTCCTTAACTCTGTATGTCCTGTTATTAAATAAACCAACCTCCTTAGTGCTGGCCTACTCAATGTTAGGACCTCCTTTGTCCTACTACCATCTGGGTACCCCATAGAATTCTAGTCACCCTACCTATGGTAGAGTGCTGCCAATCTCTTGTATGCAATTCTATAGCCCATCGCTTTAGTTCGTTCTTAAAAACCTGAAATGGCTTCGGACTATCTAGTGTGATATTCGCCATTAATGCTCCCATCTTTGCTAGCCTATCTGCCTCAACATTTCCAGGTATCCCCTGAAGTCCTGGAATCCATATTATCTCTATGCCCCCACATTGCATGTATGAGTTAATCTCATCCTTCACTGTAGTACACACCGAGATTGAACCACATGATTCCTTAGGGCCTCGATGGCCTTCCTACTATCCGTGAATATATGAATCGGTAGTCTGTTATCGATTTCTTTCAACCATTTTATCCCTTCCGTAATAGCCACGATCTCACTCTGAAATACCGTGCTATGATCCGGCAGGCGGAAGTATTTGCTAAAGTTACGACCCATGTCACAGAAACCTCCACCCGATCGGTCACCAATCCTCGACCCGTCCGTGTATAGGTTAGTTATGGGGTTCATTGTATCTGCATCCTCCCAGTCCATACCTTCTGATATTATGGTGGTGCAGTGTGATTGTACATATCTAATAGGGATTCTATCGCACGTCACCGTGCGAGCGTTGTTCCCGGGTAAGACGTGTACTATACTCTGGTGTTTGGTTGTGTGTTCCCTAGTCAGCCACTGACCCATTACCATCAATCTCGTAGCAGCCAGAGCTGTTTCGTATTTAACCTGTATATCAATAGGCAGTATTGATAGAATATTTTCCATCGCCTTAGTTGATGTGGTTCTCATCGCGCCACAGATGCCGATACAGCACTGTCTTTGTATCCTTTAAAGATGTTTGATATTCACCTTCCTCTCCAAGGACGTCCACCATACTAACGAGGCGTACGTCACAATTGGTCTTACCACACTCGTATAGAGCCAGTGTGCCATCTTTGGGCTCATTCCCCATTTGGCCCCAATTGCCCTTCTGCAATAGGTCCAGACTCTTTGGGTCTTGATCACCCTACTTTCTATATGGTCCTCCCAGGATAACCCCCAGTCGAGTATCACTCATAGATATTTGACCTTTTTATTAATCTGTATCGTCCTATCTCGAAAAACCGGTGATTCCACATGTGCAATCTTCCGTTTGCTTGTAAACATACAAATTTCTGTTGACATTGAGACCCCTTTGTGTAGCCCAGTTATAAGCTAAATTCAGGGCCTCTATTGCCTTTTCGCAAAGAACCCTACGATTGTTTCCCCTTATCAGTATCGCTACATCGTCTGCATAGCAGACGGGAGCAAATCCTTCTTGGGATAATGTGTTCAAAAGGGTATTTATGGTCACCACCCACAGCAAGGGAGAAAGTATTCCCCCCTGTGGCGTTCCGCAACACACATTCCCCCCTACCCTTGTGTCCTTAACCTCGCAACTTATCTTCCTGTTCCTTAGCATATGACTGATCCATCCAGTCAATCTCTGGTCCAAGTCAAAGTTACCCAGCGAGTCAATAATGCTCGAGGTCCATACATTATTGAAAGCCCTCTCTATATCGATAAATACAGCCATGGTGTACATACCCAAATCGAAGGTTCTCTCTATATGATATACAACCTCTTGTAGGGCCGTCTCAACAGAGCTGCCCTTAATATAAGCGTGTTGTTTAAATTTCAGTATATCGTGCGGTATCCTTTCCTTCAACATTGTATCCACAATTCGTTCCAATGTCTTCAGTAAGAATGAAGTTAGGCTTATCGGTCTGTGAGCCCTCGGATCCGCATAGCTTGCCCTACCCGGTTTTGGAATGAAGACAACTCTAGCCTCCGTCCATGCCAGGGGGGTATATGCATTTGTAAGACAGATTGTGAAGATATTAGCCAACCTGTCCTCTATCAGGTCCATACTTTTCTGAAGAAGAGCCGGGAAAATGCCATCAGGCCCTGCTGCTTTATAGGGCGAAAAGCTCTTCACCGCTCTACATACTATTCGAGTATCTATTGTTATCCTTGGATTGTCCATATTCCTCGGGGGGTGTACCGCTTCCGGACGGTTCTCCTGCACCGTACGAAAGTGTGCCTCCATAAGAAATCCTAATAACTCCTCCATCGTCTCTGCCCTCCGAGTCAACAAGTGTCTCAGGTTGAGTGTGGGTTTTCGACAGAAGTTTCTTTATTTTGGAAGCCTCACTAACGCTGTCTAACTGTTCGCAGAAAAGTTCCCAGTATTCGCGTTTGTCATCCCTTATTTTTTTATTGTAAACGTTAAGTTCACCTTTATATTCTTCCCAGTGTATATCGAGTCCCTTCCTACGGGCCCTATTAAAGAGCCTTCTGGTTTCTCTTCTGAGATATATAAGTTGACCCGTCATCCAGGGTTTTTCTTTTGGGTTTCGCCTATTTGTGAGTGGACAACTGCCCTCAAAGGATTCCCTGATATCAGTACTTAGTCTATCTATCTCTGAATCTATGCGCCCCACAGTATCTACTGGTGGTGGATAGTTCTCGAGTTTGTTTTGTAAACTAGACCTAAATCTTGACCAGTCCGTCTTGGCCCTATTCCTAAATGTTATGGGGTTAGGATCAGGATGGTCTAAAGTCATGAAAATATAGCGATGATCAGAGAAGGAATGTATTTCCGACACGTGCCAATTGCTTATTTCATCAATTAATTTTTCTGAGCATATAGTGATGTCAATAACCTCTTCCCTAATTCTGTTAATGAAAGTTGGTTCATTCCCAGTATTTACTGTGAAGAGGTTATTTGCCACTAAATATTCAAATAACGCATAACCTCTATTGTTGCAATTAGTACTACCCCAAGAGAGATGATGCGAGTTGGCATCACAGCCTATTAAGATATCCCTACCTTTACTCCTGGCGGAAGATATAATGCGCCTCAAATCCGACGTTAGTGGAGGTGTCGGGGTATCCGACGGTAGATACACTGAAGCCATCAGCATGTTTCGACTGCCATATACTAAAGTTGTGGCGTCTGATGTTGATAATTCTGGGGAAAAAAGAAAGTTTAGTCCCTTATGACATAGTATGCACGCCCTGGGTCTAGCCCCGGTCTTTGCATAAAAAAGTTGATAATTACAGTCGTTCAAGCCAGAAACCTTGTTCTTAATTGTCCATGGTTCCTGTATGAACACTACTTGTATCTTACCTTTAGCTATTTGCTCCATCAGGGCTTTGGTCGCCGTCTTACTCCGATGGAGGTTTATCTGCAGCAGGAGCAGCATCTTTATGAGACGGCTTGTGTTAGGGCCTCTTGAGATACACTAATCTCCGATTCCCCTTTTTCTTTAGGCTCCGCCTTCCCGACTTTGAAATATATGGCTGAGGTGGCAAAGAAGGCCTTCCCTTTTCGTTCTTCCAGGTAAGCCATGAACGCTTTGTCCAGACCCACCACGATCAAGGTGCCCTCCTCTGCCTCCTCACGGTGGAAGATTTCCCACTAGTTCGCATCGAGGCCCTTGTTCTCTTTGGTAATTATATTTGTTATGGCATCGGTTTTCAGACTTCCACCCCATCCTTTTATATAAAAGGATGCCTTTGTTAGGGCTGGGATTTCCGTCTTCTTCACAAGCGAGAGTCTTCCACCTTCCCATGGTGCCTTAATGTTGTTTATTCGGTTTCGTAGTATCTCCACACAGGTGTCAGACTCCAGTTGTAGAAACATTACGTCCCGAACAAACTTGCTGCTTTCAATATGAATTTGTGGAGCATCCTCGACAGCTGACAATATGTACTCCACAATACATTCGTCTATGGCACTTTCCACCTCCTTGTGGTAATGCACTGGGATTTTGCCGGATGGGCTGCTGGAATCTATGACAGCATAGCTCAGCTCTTCTGCCAGTTTCCTGCGTGCGACTTTGGCATACATGGGCAGCTCCTTAGCCCTTCTTTCGTCCGGTTTTCTCTTCAGTGATTTTGAAGCTTTCGGAGCTCCTCCAACCACTGAAGATTTCCCTGACGCCATCGCCTGTTTGGAGGTACTAGCGCCCGGTGTGACCCCTACTCCCTTTGAGCCCTCCGAAAAGTTCTCTTTAGGAAGTTTGGACCCATCGCCCGCTACACCCTTCCCTGCGGGGAGCGTTTTAATTTAAATTTCTTACGGTGGCCAGCAGAGTTCTGCTCCTCCGGCGAGCGAATTCTCTTGCCCTTCTCCGTGGAGATGGATGTAGAGGCTTCACCTTCCTTTGAAGCATCCTACTGATTCCACCGTTTCAATTTTGCTGCTTTCCGCCGTTGTGCGCATGAAAGATTCCTCCTTTTCGTGGTGAGTTTGGCTACGCTAGTATTTACTTCCTCGACCATCTTATCTACTTCGGAGGACTCTTTATCTTTTGGATGGGAAGAATCGGAGACCCCGCTCGCCTTTTGTGGCTGGGGATGGTTTGTCATCACCCTCGGCACCGATTCTACCTCTCCTAGGTTTCTTGTAGCTTTAGCAACAGCGGAGGCCAAGTTGCCCACCCCCGAAGTTGTTTTCTTACAGTCACTTGCTGACGACGACTCGGGGCCTGCTTGCTCACCACCAATAGCCGCCGGTACTGAGTTATTTAAGCTCTGCACCGTAACTTTCATATTTTTTAAGTTTTTTTCCATGTTAGTTATTCTTCGGGTACCACCCTAGCCTGGTTTTGGTTGGTCCGCGAGGGATTACGTGAATCCCTTAGGTCCGGGGTAGTGCGGACGATCAACATCCCGGGTGTGCTGAAATCCTGTTCACTGATGTGTCCAGTTCCTCAGCCCATCCCGAGGCGCTAATCGCCCACCCTACTCCAAACCCCCCCTATCCGCCACCTGGGGACGCGTCCGATGGGAGCAAACCCAAGCAAACACCTCCACACGGAAAAATACTGTATAAAAAGCATACACTATTTTTATTAATCACTATTTATATATCTTCATGACAAAACAAAATCGAAAAATGACTTATATTGATATACACCATTAATTAATTTAATTATTGAAATACCATCTGCTAGTAGCCTGATAATTCAACTAATTATTTAAATGACTACAACTTAAAAACGTAGGTTATTTTCAGAAATATTACTGTTTTTCCAGATGTTTAATAACACAAAAACTTTAAACTGGATTATCTCGAAACAGTAAAAAAATTATACACTGTTGTTTCATTAAGGGGACGATATGTATGTATATATAACTATATCACGGTGCTTGAGAAATAAATATTGAAATTTGAATAAAACCTCAATTGAGTATTGTATATTTTTAATAATATCAAAGTTTAAAATGCTCTCAGTGTTATTTTTCGCTACCTGGAACCAATTCCAACACCGAAGGCCACCCTATGTAATTCTTCGAATATAAAAAAATTTCTATGACAAATTTCATTTAAACGGGTTTAGCGATTTAGGCGCAAAAAGGTAACAGAAACATAGACAGAACCCGCGACTCTGCCCAGGAAGAATATTTTAAGCTTCAGCCAATGTGTATGTTATGTCAATGATGTGTTGTAATATTATCTGTAGCAGAATTTTGTTTATGTTGAAGATTAAATTAGATAAATTTTTTTGGATGATTGGTGTATTATAATTTCAGCACAATGTATTGCAACTTTTTGTTGGGATCCAAACGTTATTCCTTTATAATCAACATTACATGTTTGGAATATTTTCTTGGATTCCAACGAGCAAACTGTTAATGGGTAGGTTAAACATTGTGTTGACCATCTTCAATTTCCACTAGTTACAGCATTTGGTTTGGCTTAAATTTACTTTAAGTACGCATATCCGATTAAAATAAAATTATTCCATATTGTAGAAAAATCAATTTTAAAAAGAAAGTGTTAAAAAAAATTCGCGGAAAAGTATATTTTCGGAATTACGGACGCATAAAGTTTTATAAATTCTCTTCTGCTCTCTATGTAAAAAAAATTTTACATTAGGAAATTACAAATAAATATCCGCACATATACTTACCACTTATGATCTCTTCCCACACAATAACTCAATCAACACTTCTGATGCAAAATCTAATACATAAGTTAAGTAAAAAGGCGCAAATTTGTGCATTTGAGTAAAATTTTGCGCCTCTTTGCTTAAATTTTTTTACTAAAATAAAATATTTTTTCTGACGTTTAACCGGCTAGAAGGACAGATATATATGAAAGAATATCTTTCTGTTCTTTAATTAAGAAGGGGTTAAATGGTATTGCCATTTGGGATGCCATTTGTCAATTTTATGCCCGTTCGATATGGCCCAAATTTTTCCGTGTCCAATCTGTCTAATTTGTGCTACACCACCAAGATAGAAAAACATAACCATATTAATTTATTAGTTTTAGAAAATGCTGAAGGATACCGTCACTACATTTTTATAAAACACTTATCAAAGTAAGTAAAGAAATATATGTACATATAGACTTATGCACATACTAATGTATTGATATGCATATTTATATTTTAATTTTCAAAATGCGATAAATTGCAACATTTGCCACAAATATCTTGTCAATGATGGAGTGAGAGATCACTGTCACATAAGTGGTAAATTTAGAGGAGCAGCTCATAATATGTGTAATTTAAAATATCAAATTCCAAAATTTATACCAATCTATTTTCACAATTATTCATCTTATGACTCACATCTTTTTGTTGAAGAGTTGGATAAAAATTCCGACAATATAAAAGTCCTTCCGCTCAACAAAGAATTATACATATCACTATCTAGATTTTCAAAAATGACTGACAACTACAACCTTGAACTTGGATTTTTAGATACAATTCGCTTTATGCCTGATAGCTTGGAATCTTTAGTCAATAATCTCGCAGAACAAGATTTTCAAATTATTAAAATACATTTCAAAACAAAAAAAGAGTTTGATCTTGTGAGAAGGAAAGGAAGGAATTTTTAAATTCTTTTGAAAAATTAAGTGTTAGTCAGCTTCCAGAAAGGGAAGATTTCTTCAATCACCTCCACAATAAGTAGTGTTCGATTGAAGATTATGAGCATGCGAAAGAAGTTTGGAATGCTTTCAGCTGCAAAACCATGAAAGATTACATGGAATTATATTTGAAAACAGATGTGCTTTTACTAACAGATATTTTCGAGAACTTCAGAAAAGTTTATAAAAGTATATATGAGTTGGATCCATGTCAATATTACACAGCTCCTGGACTTTCATGGGATGCAATGTTGAAATATACAAGCATTGAGCTCGAACTATTAACAGATATATATATGTGCAATTTTATGAAAAAGGGCATACGTGGTGGAATTGTACAGTGTAGTAAAAAATATTCCAAAGCAAACAACAAATATTTAGAAGATTTTGATAAAGAGAAGCTGTCCGAATTTCTTGTATACTTAGATGCAAATAACCTGTACGGTTGGGCGATGTCTGAATATCTCCCATATGGAGGATTCAGATGGTTATCGAATGAGGAGCTGAATTTGGATCCGGAAAGTATAGTTGATAATGCAACAGATGATTATGTGTTTGAAGTCACATTGGATTACCCTTTTAACCTACACGACTTACACAATGACCTTCCTTTTTGGCTGAAAATAAAAAAACATTGCAATGGAAGCACTGCAAATTGATAACCGATTTCTCTACAAAGCATTCATATGTTATACATTATAGAGTTCCCAAACAATGCTTGAAATATGGGTTAGTTTTAAAGAAAATACATGGTATTCTAACATTTAAACAATCTCCATCGCTAAAAGGTTATATCGACTTAAATACCCAGCGTAGAGCCACTGCTAAAAATGCTTTTGAGAAAAATTTCTTCAAATTGCTTAATAATGCAGTGTATGGGAAGACTATGGAGAATGTGGACAAGAGGATGGACGTAAGAATTGTAACGAATTGGAGCAGAACTAATCGGAATCATTTGGGGCTCAATACTGGATATTAAGATCCAATTTTCATAGTTTGTCCATATTTTCGGAGGATATGGTAGCTATCGAAATGAATAGAGTGAGACATTTTACAATAAGCCCATTTACTTTGGATTTTGTGTACTTGAACTCTCTAAATGGAAAATGTATGATTTCCATTACGGCCACATGCAACCTAAGGTCAAGAAAAACTTATCATTAAATTAATATGGACATTGACTCTTTCATGTCGGACATAAAGCCTGACATCGAACAACAATTTGATACATCAGATTATGCTCTAGATAACAAATATGACAATCCTCTTTTGAACAAAAAAGTTTTGGGTATGATGAAAGATGAAAACTGCTGGAAAATACTGAAAGAGAGATGCGAAAAATATGAGACATGTATACGATGATCATGTTGCCAGCGACATGAACTTTGAAAAGTTTAGTATATATATCAAGAATGTTGGAAGAATAAATATGGATTTTTGAAGATAAGTAAAGATAATGAACTAAACAATGGTCGCTATAGAAAATCATTTGATTACTTCATCATAATATAAATTACTGTTCATCAAGGGTCTCGATTAGTTTAAACATTATACATGTGATTGTTATAACTGGTCATCTAAGCAAAACTTGATCTGATACATAATAATCTGATCTGATACCTAATATGCTGATCTGATAACCTCATCTGATACCTGATAAACTGATCTGATACCTGATAAGCTGATCTGATACCTGATAAACTGATCTGATAACCTGATCTGATACCTGATCTGATAACTTCATCTTACACCTGATAAGCTGATCTGATACCTGATAGACTGATCTGATACCTGATCTGATACCTAATAGCTAAAATGAATGAAAAAATTCTGAAAGACTTGGTGACAACAAGAAATATATTGAAGAAAAAGCTTCGTAGTATAAAAACTGGTGAAATAGATACACATCAGCAATTAAGAGATACATTCAAGCCCATAACAGAATCTTTAAAAGAATTTATAAATAGCTCTATACATATTGATATACCGAATAAAAAAGAAAAGAATGATAAGAAAACTGAATATGAGGACAGTGCCAGTTTTCATCCTCAGAACTCAACAATGAAGTTGGAAACAAGTACCCCTAAGAACCTAATTGAAGAATCAATGTTTAAACAGTCTAATAGTAAAAGTAACAGCGATTTTGATGACGTTTATTCACAACATTCTAATCATGACGAGAGTTATCCTGACTTATTACTATTGCAATCCAGAAATGAACTAGATACTAACTATGGCCCACATAGAGATAATAATAACGAATGGAAATTTGGTACTAGCAACATCGAGTTAAATCAAGATAATATACAAGTTGGTGGTCAAATATGGGCTCTCACCCCAGGACTGTTTTCTTTGATGTTTTATAAAATACCAAAAAACTATGACAATTTCGAGCTTGAAATCTATAAAAAAATATTATTACTACCAATGCACACAGAAGAGATTATAAGTCCGTTGGTCAAATCAAGGGGACTAGAGGGTACAAGTGCAAACATATTATTGGAAAACTTTTTAAAGAGAAAAATCATAAGACCTCATCGGAATTAACAAAGGCCAATTATTTAGGTAAGGGGTTGATGCAGGTAACTACTCATAAATCAAACTATATATACTGGGATTATCCAAACGAATTGATAGATCGACTTAGACTACTGCTTGCATTACAGTCTGCTGGTCATACTAATCACAACAACGAGATATTCTCAATTATTGAAGAACTACGTGAAGCTATAATAATAGTATAAACTATATAAACGCATACACATTTTAAATATAAGTTATGTCTGTTGATAAATTCGGACATTATCTAAACGACACTAGCAGTATAATTTCATTGAAAAATGCACCTAAATTGTTGGGGTTCTTTTTGTATGCGAACAACAACATTGACGTTCAAAACAAAAATGTTGCAAAAGCTTTGGAGGAAACGATGCTCTCAATAAATTGTTTTTGCAAACTCAAATCGAAGAAGTAGAACACAAAATGTTAAAAGAATTTAAAGGAGATAACAACAAAATGCACAATACTCTAAAAAATCAAATCGAAATGCAGCAACATGAAATAATATTACAGTTGGAAGAGAATAAAAAATTGCAAGAAAGCATTTCCAAGATCAGAGCATCCTTCGAAGAAGAAATTGAAAGATTAAATGAGAAAATGTATAGATTTGAAAATTACATGTTTCAATGTGTCAATTGCTGAAAGCGCATCAGATAGATCACAACACACCCCAAAGACTTCTTAAAGGTTAGACATGGATACAAAAAGAAATTTAGTGAACGAGCTCCATAAAGAAGCTGATAATGTTTGGACGCCGTAGAGTTGTTATGAAAGGAATAGACGATCTTTGGCAAGCGGATTTAGTTGAAATGGGGAACTATTCTACATACAATAAAAATTATAGATTTTTGCTAACTGTAATTGATACATTTTCCAAATATGCTTGGGCAGTACCTCTGAGAAGAAAGACAGCTGTTAACACAACGCAGGCAATGGAGACTATTTTTCAATTGGGGCGTGTACCAAAAAACTTACAAACAGATGATGGTAAAGAATTCTTCAACAAACACTTTAATCAATTGATGGATAAATGCAACGTCAATCACTACTCAACCTATAGCATCATGAAAGCATAAATACTAGAACGATTCAATAGAACATTAAAAGGAATGATGTGGAAAGAGTTTAGTTTTAATGGTTCCTGCAACTGGCTTGATATATACAAAGATTTACTTAATGCATACAATAGAAAAGTTCATCGCACCATTAAAATGCCACCGATTAAAGTCAACTAAAAAAATGAAAAACAGCTTCTAAATACAGTATACAACCATTTAAAGATGTACAAAATGTCAAAATTTAATGCAGGGGACCATGTACGTATTAGCAAATATAAAAATATTTTTGAGAAAGGCTATACTCCGAATTGGACAACAGAAATATTCACAATTAAAAGAGTTCAAAATACATATCCTACAACATACATATTAGAAGACTATCTTGGAAATACTATTAAAGGTGGCTTCTATACGGAAGAACTGTCAAGAACTAGATTTCCAAATACATATCTAGTTGAAAAGGTGATTCGACAGAAAGGGGACAAAGCATTAGGTTGGGATTTTCTAATCAACACAATTCCTGGATAAGCAAAGATGAAATACTATAGTTGGAAAACAAAATAAATCGCCATCCGCAATGATAACAACAATAATATCAAAAGTTTTAATAACTAAAGTTAATTTCAAAATAATATTATGAAATATATGTATATGCAAATCATTCTTATAAGCCATGTTGTGTAGTAAACTTTATTTATTTGTGAACAGGCTATATAGTAATATATAGTCTGAGCTCTAACTCATCAGCGCTATATGCTAATTATTTTCCTCCCATTGACTTAAACGATACATATGAGTGCGCGTAGCTGATTTTCATTCATACAACAGTATTGCGAATGTAGACTCCTATAACAATATGTTTCATATAGGGAAACATGTAATTGAAATACCAATTGGATCTTATGAATTGAAAGATATAGTTGACTACATAGAAGAGCAATACAAATGACTTAGTCCTAGAGAGCATATTTTTATAGAAGCTAACAACAATACGATGCAAGTTAAAATAAATAGTTCTAAAGACCCGATATATTTTAATAAAGAAAATACAATTGGGAATCTTTTAGGATTCAATAGAAAAATCCTAACACCGACCGATGATCATTACTCAGATCTTCCAGTTAATATTTTTAAAATAAATCTCTTGCGAATTGAAAGTAGTATCGCTACTAACACATATATAAACAATTCAAAATCACATACACTTCATGAGTTTCCGATTAATGTACCTGCAGGCGATAAAATAGATGAGATTCCAAGGAGTCTCATTTATTTACCTGTAAATACCAGAGATAAGTTCTCTATCACTGCGCGTGGTTGATCACAACGGTGATTTAATTAATTTTCGAGGAGAGGAAATTACAATACGAATTCATTTAAGGCCAACTAAGTAATGATAATATACAATACAAGTATATCGCAAAATACGACAGTCACGTCTCATCCACAGATATTACAACCTAAACCACAATTGAAAAGAT
Source organism: Linnaemya tessellans (assembly GCA_951800035.1). Classification (NCBI taxonomy): domain Eukaryota; kingdom Metazoa; phylum Arthropoda; class Insecta; order Diptera; family Tachinidae; genus Linnaemya; species Linnaemya tessellans. The sequence goes on from OX637537.1 coordinate 39,307,909, forward strand.
CTGCTCGTCAAAGGTCACTTACAACAGCAAACAAAAGTTTTCTCAAGTCTTTGAATTTCAAACTGAAAACAAAATGAGCTCAATAATAAGCGTGTTGGATAAGCCATTGTCTGACGAAAATATAATAAAAAGGACTATCATACCTACATACATACCATATCTACAATCGTACAACAATAATGATGAGATTCGAATCTCAATACAAAATCAAGATTTGTACGTGTTACCTAGTGAGAGCTATATATATGTGGAAGGTTTCGTTGGAGATGAAAAAACTGGAAAATTTTCAGAAAAATTTAAATTGAAAAACAACTTTGTTGCACATTTCTTTGATGAAATCCGCTACGATCTTAATGGCATTGAAATCGTTGATACAAGGTATTTAGGAACAACAAACGCAACAAAAAATTTGGTACCTCTATCACCAACTGAAAGCGTTGCAATTCAAAATGGTGGATGGCATAAAAATGATGATTTGAATCTTAAGATATTTTAATTTTTATGTACCACTAAAAATGCTTTTGGGATTTGCTGAAGACTACAACAAAGTTATACTTAATGGAAAACATGAATTGATACTCTTGCGCAATAAAAATGATGAACCTCTTGTACACTCAAGCGTTTCTACAGAAAAATCGAAATTTACAATTTCACTCATCTCCTGGAGAATTCCATACGTACAATTATCTGATCAGAACAAGTTGAATATGATTAAAATTATTAACAATGGTGCTTCTATACCGATGGCATTTCGTAGCTGAGATTGTCATATGAATCCACAATTGAATACAGGGACAAGTCATATTTGGAATGTTAAATTAGCTGCAAGTAAAGAGCGACCACGTTTTGTATTGGTCGCTCTTGTATTTAAGAGTACATTTAAATTCAACCTCTTACCCATATGATGATTTTAACATGAAATTTTAAAAATGAACGTTATGCAATTCTATATGATATGTATGTAAGATTTAAACAAAGCTACTATATGAAAGAGCCTCAACCATTGTTAACTGCCCAGGATTTTAAAGACGACGCTCCAATTATTGTAGTAGATGTAAGCTATCAGAAGGAGTTAGTAAATACCGGACCGATTGATATAAAAATTTAATTTGAAACAGCAACAAATATTCCAGCAACGACATCAGCTTACTGCGTTCTTATTCATGGCCGCGTAATAGAATACATACCAATAAAAGGTCAAGTCCGGAAGGTCTTATAAATTAAATAACATGGATGTTGATATTGTTTTTGTAGACTTGCAAGGTTTCAAAAATAATTCAAATCACTTCATCGCAAAAGAACTAGCTGCAGTTTTCAGCAACAACGAATGCCTCAATTTCATCATGAAACCTCCTTCTGATTTCGCATGTTTATCAGCCAAAAAACATAGAGAAGCAGTTTGGTTAACAAAAAACTATCATCATATTAACTGGAATGATGGATCAGTCTCATTTCAAAGCGTTTGCAAGTTTTTAAAATCCAATATAAGAAATTCACATATATATGTTAAGGGGGAAGAGAAGAAAAAATGGCTAGAAAAAATGATTCATCAAACAGTTTATAACATTGAAGACATTGGCTGCATTAATTTTAAACAAATGGAAACTAAACATTCAAAATATCTCTATTGTAGCTATCACGACTATGGTGTTTGTGCCTTAAGGAATGCAATTTTACTTAAAAATGAAAATGTTAACAAACTTTTAAATAAATGCTTATAAAAATTAAAATAAATGTCTTTTTATTTCAAATAAAAACCTACATACATATTTATTTCAGAGAACACACACCAAACAAACACAATGGTTCATTCATTCAAATGGTCAAGGGAATATTTGGGCACAAAGAATAAACGCTTATTATTTGTTTGTATGTATATGCGTACATAAATATCTACAAATATATTTCATTTCATACTGACCCACTTGCGCTAAATCCAGGAAAGCAAAAAAGGGAACTGTCATACAGACTCACCAATCGTCATACACACAGCCTGTCTGACAAGCAGACATTCCAATCGCCACTCAGAACACAAAAACACACACACACTTAAACCTAGCATAAATATTCATATTCTACAAAATACAGAAATCGCACCACCATCCAGATCCCCAATTAAAATCCATCGATGATCGTCATGTAAAAAATAAACAAAATATCAGATTCAATGTTTGTGCAATAGTAAATTTTTTTTCACAACGTGTTCAAGATCAGAATAATCAAATTATTCCCCCACGCTCAAGCATTGCACACAAAAAAGAAATAACTGAATTGCTGGACAAAATATCTTAAGTAAACACACACCAAAACTAAAAACAAGCAAAAAATAAAAGAAGAAATCTCACTCCAGCAAGAAGAAACGAACCACAAACATTAGGGCCATCCATTTATACAACACTTTTGAAATATTGTACTTCCTAAAAAATGTTGTGTCAGATACTAAAAATTTGTTATCTTCTATTAGGTCATAGCACACATGGACAGACAGAATTCCTACGCTCACATATGTACAGACAAAAATTCCCACGCTCACATATGGACAGACAGGTATTCCCACGTTCACATACCGACGGATATGTATTCCCAAGGTCGTATATGGACAGACAGGGGTCACTCATACAAACACATCTTAAATTCTCAGTCGCGTATGGACGGACAGTACTTCCCACGCTCGCATATGGACAGACATGTATTCCCAAGGTGGTATATGGACTGACAGGGGTCACTCATACAAACACATCTTAAATTCTCAGTCACGTATGGACGGACAGAACTTCCCACGCTCGCATATGGACAGACGGGGGGCGCTTTAAAATCAAGTGAAATATGGCCATGATGGCTTTATCTCTCAATCAATTGGGAGATAAAGCCATTTCTTTTTTTGTAACATTTGAATGGGAGATAAAGCCATCATGGCCTTAACTCACATTAGCAATATTAGAAAATGGCTTTATCTCTCATTTCAATTTTGAAGAATTTGCTCCTTTATATATGTCGAACAGTGGCTTCGCTGAGGAAATATTTTCTGCATTGTCGGCCTTTGGCCGGGTTTAAGGATTTTCTCCTCTATGTCGTACAGTGGCTTCGCTGAGGAAAGATTTTTAGCATTGCCGGCCTCTGGCCGGGCTTAAGGATTTTCTCCTCTATGTATGTCGAACAGTGGCTTCGCTGAGGAAAGATTTTCTGCAGGATTGGTAATAGAGTAAATTTTGTTTTATTTCCCATTCATAATTTTTTATATTTTTTGACTATCTGCATACGAATTCTTTCTTTATGTCCAATATGTAGAGCAGTCATAAAAGATGTTCACGCAATTTTTTGTTAGTAGTACGTATGTAAATACCCATTGATTTTGTACTTATTACATTAGAGTAAATTGAACTTTTTGTTTTTTGTTTGTTTTTGTTGTTTTTGTTTGTTTTTTTTTTTCATTTTTGTTAAACAATAAATAAATTTAAAATATTTATTCTTAGTTGTTATTTTTCCAATCAGAATGTTTGCACCATGCATAACAATATTCTAAAAAAATATGGCTTTATCTCACATTCGCAAAAAAAAAAAAATATGGCTATATCTCTCATTTCGCGCAATTTTGGATATGCCCTTAACTCTCAATGACTGGGAAATAAGGTCATTATGGCTTTATCTCCCATTCAATTGAGCAATGAAGGCATCATGGCCTTACTTCACATGATTTTAAAGCACCCCCTCGGACAGACATGTATTACATTCCCCTACTACTTGGGAACCAAAAAATTGTGAAATTGGAAATGAAGTAAACAAAAATGTCAACTTACAGCTCACAGGTGAACGACGAGTGCACAATAGAGGGTGGCATTTCTCCATAGCAAACAGACTTTGAGTGATTTCTTTAAAAAATGAATGTCTGAGTTTGTCGCACTCATTTAAAGATTCTGATTACTCTGAATGTTTTTGTGGCTACAACATAAACAACATTCAAAGGAGACAAAATGATTGTGTAGACACACAGCATACAATTCATACACTGTTAATTCACTATGTATAGTATATAACTCGCTCTTCTTAATATTGAGTTTTTTTATAAATGAAATTTATTTGTTGGTGGTTAAGCAATGTCTATATGCATTTCATTGGTGCTTTACCAAATCGTCAGTAGACTTTAACCACAGTTTTGAAAAGTTAAAAACCTCTTATCTTATGCATATACTTCCGAAAACCATCTGAGAATTCACAACTTGTAAATTACAAACTATTTTCAAATATAACAACAGAATAAGCATAGTAGTCCCCGAAACGCATACAAAACTAAACCAACAAATAAATTATATTTGATATGAATCTATTTTATTATGGGGAATACGAAAGATGTACTGAAGAGATCTAAAACTCTCCCCTGTCGCCAAGTATCGAAGTGTAACTGCTAGTCGATCGCAGGGAGAAATTGACTCACGAAGTCTTGTTGTTTTCTTTGTTATAAGTGGTGCAACTAATTTCAACTGCAATCAGATTAAAAATACGTACATATGTATGTGTATATATGTACATGTATGGAATAATCCCTCAAACAGAATTTGAGATATTTACCAAATGATCGAAATCAGTTGAGCTCATTCTTAAAAAGTTTTTGTATAAAGCAGGATTTTCTGAACGCAGCTCCTTCAAAAGTTTTGCACAACATCCTTCCTCTTTTCAACGATGTACCCACTTTCTAACCCATTGCCTCTTTTTTGTTAATATATTTGCCTCCTCTTCCAAAACTAATAAGGATGATGCCCCACAGCATAGCACAACAAAATCTTCAAAATTTTCCATATTTCAACTATGTACTACAATAAACTTCTTTAAAAAAAAACAATATTATGTTTTTTGACAGTTTTCAGAAATATTTGTTTTAGACAAATACTGCTTTGAGTGTGACCACACATGAAATATGTTTTCTCATGGTTGCAGACTATGCTATTTGATAGTTGTTAGATCAAACAAACTGTTCAAATAAATATGTTTAGTGTGACCACAAAACAAATTCTGTTTTCTTTTCAACAAGTTTAGCACAAATATGAACAAATATGTTTCATGCAAATATTTCACCAATGTGAACATACCTTTACTCTAATAGGTATGTGAATAATTTCTAACATTTCTAACAAAAATCTTCGTTAATAATTGCTTTCTGTTCTTATAACTGATGCATTTTCAAAGTCAGGATAGTGATTAAATTTAAACAATGAAATGATAATGCTGTTTTTTCTAAATTAATGTGTCTATATTTTTGATTACTTTTATGTCCTGCTATTCTGGTTTTTAATTTATTTTGTGTTGTACCTATGTATACCTCATTACAATTGACAAATCCATTCTCTTTACATGGTATTTTATAAACTATATTTGATCTATCCCATTTTTTCAATCCATCTTTCATATTACTAAATAGTTTATTGCTGGTACTACATGGTTTGAAAGCCATTTTATATTTTTGAGTATCAAATATATTTGATTTCTCTAGTCTTTATGACCTTTCTGGTATGTAAATTAAGGATTTATAAAATTTTGGTTCTGTATTATTAGTATTATTTGTTATCGTTTTCGTATATTTATTTATTAAACTTTAAATTAATTTTTCTAGAAAGTCGTTCTCAATAAGAATTTCTCTAATTTTCCTCTTATTTTTTATATGGAATACGCTATCACTAATTGTCAAGACTTTTTCTATCAAGTTTTTTGTTGTATTAATTATAATTCTCTTACTGTGTTTAGACTAACAATTAATTATCCTACTTGAAGCTATTGGCTTTTGATACCAATCCATTACTATATTGTTATCTATACTCCTAATTAAAATGTCTAACTAAATAAGGCAACTCTAAATTACATTCTTTCTCAATTGTAAATTTAATATTACTATTAAAACTATTTAATGTATCTAAGATATCCTCATTTCCATTCTCAGATATAATACAAAACATATTTTATTTTATATTTTATTTTTATATCTACATATTTTGTAATAAATTTAGGTTTAATCATTAAAAAAATAACAATTAAATTTTAATGTCAAGATTGTTAATACATGTATTTAACAACTCTTCCATAACAATGTCTGCTACAACTGGTGATGCTGGAGAGCCCATAGGTAATCCTTTTTGTTGAATATAAAATTTTTCATCATAATTAAAATATCTATTGTCATCTATACAAAATTCTAAAAAAAATTGCATCAGTTTTAAGAAGAGAAAGCCTTTGTTAGAAATGTTAGAAATTATTAATATACCTATTAGAGAAAGAATCAACTTTAAGATTGATACTGACAATTTAGCTCAGAATTATAGATATTTAATTCATAGAAATTAAGTTATTAGAGTTATTTACTTATGTGAAACTATATACACAATATATAAAATATTTTGAGATATGCTTGCATATACATGTATGTATATATATAGAGTTAGTATGTTTTGATAAATAAAATTATACCAATTTATACATTTTAGAGTTAGTAAGTTTTAATATTGAAAATTTATGATTTATGTTGTTAAAAAAAATTTTGTATACTCTAATTGAAAAGAAAATGTTGGACAAAACTAAATAAGTTCCTGTAGAAGGTTAGCGAAATATCGAAGATTAATAAATATTAATATAAATAACCTCATACATAACCTCATACCATACATATATAAATATATATATATATATATGTATATATATATATATATATATATATATATATATATAAATATATATGTATATATACATATGTATATATATAGATATATATATATATATATATATATGTATATATGTATTTATATACATATAGATATATATATATATATATATATATATATATATATGTATATAAATAAATTTATATACATATATATATATATATATATATATATATATATGTATGCTTACATATGTAAATGTATATATATATATATATATATATATATATATAAATATATATATATATATAAATATATATATGTATATACATAT
>OX637537.1:39317386-39329886 GCA_951800035.1 Linnaemya tessellans
CAAAACCGCTTCGGTTTTATGATCAGCTAGAGTCAATCCCATTGCAGTGATCCAGGACTTTACTAATTGTACGCTGGCATTTGCAATGGTTTCTGCCTCCAGCAATTCCTTAGCTTCACACACCAGCGCTATATCGTCTGCGAATCCCACAATCTGCACTCTCTCAGGTAACCTCAACCTTAGTACTCCATCGTACATTACGTTCCACAACAATGGTCCAAGTATCGATCCTTGGGGAACACCACCACTAATCCTACGTTTCCTTATACCCGCATCTGTACTATAGATCAATTCCCTATACCGGAAATAATCCTGCACTATCCCTATCAGATATTCTGGGATGTCCAATCGAGTTAGAGCATCAACAATATGCACCCAGCTCGCTGTGTTGAACGCGTTCTTCACATCCAGCGTCACAACTACACAGTACTCCTTTGTGCCATTCCTCCAACTCCTGCCATAGATAGTCCGTGCAGCAGTTTCTACTACCACGTTTATAGCATCCACTGTTGACCTCGCCCTCCTGAAGCCAAATTGGTTGTCTGATAGACCATTTCTGTCATCAACGCAATTCCCAAGTCTTCGGCAGATCACACCCTCTAGCAACTTCCCACATGTATCTATCATACACAGTGGCCGATAAGATGAGGGATCATCTAGGGGTTTATTGGCTTTTGGTATTAATACCAACTTCTGCCTCTTCCATCTTGTTGGAAAAATTCCCCTACCTAAGCATGTATTCACCATTCTTAAGAACTGCTCGGGACAAAGCCTGACGGCCTCCTTTAATACTATATTTGGAATGCAGTCGAGTCCAGGTGCCTTCTTGTCTCTAAACCTAGAGACAACGTCCTCAATCTCAGCTATTGTAACCGGGGGAAAATTTAATGTCCCAATTGGAGGGTTGTGCTCCCAAGGTGGTGCGTCCTGCTGGGGAAAGAGATGGTCTACAATTTCCTCCAGGATTGGCCCCTCACTCGGTTGCAACGGGGTCAGGCATTTAAGTTTTTTGGTGACCAGCTTATATGCGAGACCCCAAGGATTATCATCCACCTCATCACAGATATTAAGAAAACACTGCCGCTTGCTCCTACGAATTGCATCCTTTAGGGCCTTCCTCCTATTCCTGTAATTCTCCTGGTATACGCTATTCTCTAACCTACCTCGAGTTCTTGTATACTGCCTTCTGGCACGTATACACTCCGCCCTCAAGCCGGCAATATCATCATTCCACCAATAAACCGGTGACCCCTTTACGGATCTTTTCCGCCTTACCATAGATGCATCGCACGACCGCGTGATATGGTTTACCAATTGTTCTGCCATATCCTCAGCTGAACCATTTAATTCCATACCTTCCATACAGATGGCAAAAATATCCTTATCAAAGGTATTCACTTTCCATCCCGACAAACCTTGTGCACGGGGAGTCACATGCCGTATATCATCCTGTATATCCATAATTATGGCACTGTGATCGCTGTGAGTATAAACATCAGATACTCTCCAGTTTACACGGTTTATAATGGTATCGCTGGCAAACGTAATATCAATAATTGAACCACCATTTCCTCCTCTAAATGTTTCCTCATCTCCAGAATTCAAGAGCACAACATTTAGCGCAGAAAGGGCCTCTAATAGCATCCTTCCCCTTGCATTTGTCAAGGGGCAGCCCCATTCAACAGCCCACGCGTTGAAATCCCCTGCTATTATAACAGGACTCCTGGCTGCAGCGTCCATCACTATGTTGTCTATAATAACACGAAAGTCATCAATAGAATACCTAGGAGGAACATAACAGCTGTACAAACATATGCCGGAAACAGTGGCCCGCGTGTACCCACATTGCGGTGATAACCTCTCCCTCAATATCAAAGAACCGGTAGTCCATATAGCTGCTGTATCTGTATCATCAGTAACCCAATTTGCAGATACAATCTTCTTATATGGCTCGCTGAGTACAGCAACGTCTACCTTTAAGTCTCGTACGGTTTGCCTAAGCAACTCCTGTGCTGCTTGGCAATGATTGAGATTTAGCTGTAATATGCGCATCCTGATTATTAAGTAGTGTTTAACCTCTAAGCTTTTGTAGCGCCCTCTTGTAGTACGGGCAAACTACGCATCCGGTGACATGGTCACCATTAGTACTTCCACCCTTTCTACAGAGCATGCACGAAGGTCTGTTGGAACATGTTGCAATCTTGTGGCCAGCTTCCCCACAACGCAAGCAATTTCCGGATAGATCCTGGCCGCTACAATTCGTCGCCCTATGTCCAAAATCGAGACAGTTGTAGCACCTCTTCGGTGCTATCTTTTCCCGTATTCGACACACGACCCAGCCGATGCGTATCTTGGACATCTCTAGAAGGCGTCTAGCTAGAGGAGCACTCAGGCCAATCGTGGCAGTTTGTGTTCCCCCATACGCTCTCCTCAGTGATTTAATTGCAGTCAACTGCAGTACCTTAAAATCGTTGGATTTACTAACTATGGCGTCATAGATGTCCTCCTTGGAAGTCACCTCATCTATGTCCCTAATTTCAATCCTAACCTCTTGGGATAGTGCCCGTACTTCGGCAGTCCCACCCAGTACCGCTTCCACCTCCGACCTGAACACACCTATATTCTGGTGAGCGGGTTTAGTGAGCTCCAGTAGCAGCTCACCCTTCCCAGTCTTCCGAATGCCCTTCACATTCTCCCCCAGATTACTAAGTTTAGGGTCCTTCTTCACTTGCCTGAGAATCTCAGCATAGGAAGCGTTCCCAAATGTTTTAATAACCAGGGCATCCGAACGTGACCCCTGCTTACTCCTAATCCTATTTCTATTCACTTCCCTGGGACGGACCTTTATCCACCCAGGTTCCTTAGTGCCTGGGTTCGGCAAAGCAGCACCGTTCGCTGCAGCCGATCCCACACAGCTACCTTCACTACTCCTGATTGCATCTACTGCATCCTTCCTCTTCTTCTTAGCCCTATTCCCCTTTGGCCCAAGAGTACTTTCATCTCTCCTACGCTTCGGGGTCGCACCTGCAGGGACAGGGGGAGATGGTCTTACCATAACCCCTGTCTGCGTCTGCTTATTGCAGGGCACCTTGAGCTGACCAGTTCCACTGCTCAGCTCATCTGCCACCTGCATATACAATGCCTGTATTTCTCGAGACATCGATACTATATCCTTGTGGACATTCGATCTTGTCTTGAGAAAGTCTAATAGCTTTGCTATCCTCTCTCCTAGTTTTTCAACCTTGCCTTTCGGTTCCTGACCACCGTCTGTGGTGCCAAAACCTACCCTATGCGGCGTGTTCACCGCCGTAGGGGGCGATCTCGCGATCACCGGCCTCTTCAGGAATGGATTCTCAATTTCGCCATTTCCAGAGCCTTCCGCTTTCGCTTCTAAATTATTTTTATTGATCTTCATTCAATTGGGTCCAAACTCGCAGCCGCTGTCTCCGTTCGTTGTGCAGTCACGTTTAGATCCCATGGGTGTCTTTGCAAGCAGTGAGGTCCATGCGAGGGTTGACGAAGAGACCTTATGGATCAATCCGCCAGAGCCAGATCCGTGCTAACCGGGAATCAACATCCGGACCTACACCACCAACTTAATGATGACGAACTTCAAACGTACTTTGAGACTTGCCAAGTTTTAATAGGACGGAGGCAGTTGTGGCATTAGCCTGAGAGCCATTTCTGTACAAATTCACTCATACATACTTAAGTCCCAGAATACCACATCTACCAGCCCAGGGTTCTACCATTTCAAATCGTTTCCCAGGAATGCCATAATTAAGACCGTACTGGACTTGGTCTTAATGCCAGGGACATCAAAGCCCCATCTCAGTGTGCCAAATAAAGGGCCACACTGAATAACAGGTCTTCTTGGGGCATCTTTGTTCAAGCCCTCCAACCCGTTATAATAACTCAGGGCCGCGGGGTCGTTACTCCCCGTTATCCGTACAAAATATCCTTATGGATTTTATATACGAATATCCTTGCGGATATATATATATATATATAAATATATATATATATATATATATATATATATATATATATACATATATATATATATATATATATATATATATATATATATTTGTATACACATATATATACATATATATATATATATATATATATATATATATATATATATATATCGCACTCGTTCAACAATACTGTATTAACTCAAAAACTTTTTATTTTATATTTTTGACAAAAAACAACACATAACACTTACTATGTCTACCTATGGTTAAAAATTCCCATAGTTCTGACTACTCTTTCTTAATAAAATTTCATGTTGTGATATTTTTCCTGCTAAAATGGCTTATTTATGTGAATCAAGAAAACAAAATTATTTTGAGTTGTTTGAAGTGATTGGCCTTAACATATAATTGTTTTTTCGTATAAAAAGTAGTATTTTGAGTTAAGTTGTTATTCTAAAAATAAAGGTTTCTTTTAGTCACGTAGTATTTTGAGTTGGAACTATTTAATTGACTCAGGCTATCCAAATTTGTTGTTTTAATTCCAAATATGATTGTTTTCATGAAATAATGCTTAACTTTTTCTTTTTTATTGATTTATTACTGTTTTGATGAAATAGTTTTAATGACATTTTGTAATATTATTACTTTTTTATTTTGCATTTGAGAAATGTAGCACAAAATGTAATTTTGATCAGCGAATATTTTAAATAAAAAAGTCTAATTAGTTCAATTAACAAAATGAGTTGTCCAAAACAAAAAAAGATGCAAATGCCGGAAAATAAAAGAACAGATATTATGAACCTAGTCAAGAGAAACATAATCCCTAAAAAGTATTACGATTCATACTACGAAACCTTTAAATATATATTTTAAGCTTTTTTAATATAATAAAATATATATTTTAAACTTTTTAACAGGTGTTAGTATTTATTTAGATTTAATAACTTTATTTACTTCAGTCTTTTTTCATTTCGTGTTTGTCTGTTGTATTAAAATTGTATTAAAAACACAACTCATAATATTTACTTCTTATAAACAAAAATAATTCAAGAAACTGATAGTAACTAAAAAAATCTCTTTTCTATCTGCAGACAATGAACAACTAAAAAGGTTATGCAGCGCAATACAATAATTGATTGGTTTTCTAAATATTGTCGAACTTTTGTTAATGAAAACTTCCTTAAGCGTTAAGAAAACAGTTTTTTGTCTCTCCTGAAAACATTGAAGTTTTTGAGTTCACACAGTATTGTTGAACGAGTGCGATATATATATGTATATATATATATATATATATATATATATATATATATATATATATATATATATATATATACATATATGTGGCACCCTGTAACTACTTGCTACTTTGTACCCGTATAACCAGTATTAAAAAAGTAAAGATGACCTCGTTTTTTGACAGAGATATTCGTCCCTTCTTTTCCTGTCAGCATCAAGCTAAAGAACACGTTGTCCACCAAAATAAATTTTATATCAATTTTTTCAATTAGTTTCTTTCTAATAAATAATATTAGAATTGACGTTTAAGTTCTGCGTTTTTTATCTTAGTAAAATTGGGAAAACAAAATACAAAAAACCCCAAATTTGTGACCCCGACGTAGAAGAAAGCCGCCGAACAGGAAAATGGCTACGGACAACTTGCCAACCGCATCTACGTTGGTTAAGCAAAGCGACGATCACGATCACCAACAACACGGTATCAGCTATTTATGCCCGATTGCCTTTTCCAGAAATGTGTAACTCAAATATTGAAGCGTGGTTTGTTACTATGGATTTCTGGTTTAGCGCATCGGGTATAACCTCAGATAAGCAAAAAGCAGCCACCGTGCTTGCAGCATTAAAGCCAGAAACGATAGCACAACTTACCGATCTTATAACATCTTTGCCAGCGTCCGACCGCTTTGAATATGTCAAGCAGCGAATAATCGAGCATTTTGCTGACAGCGAGCAACGACGACTTAACCGGCTGCTATCAGAGATGCCCCTTGGCGATAAGAAACCCTCGGAGCTGTTCTTCGAGATGAGGCGAGTCGCCGGAAATTCTGTGGGCGAAGCAACACTTAAAGGTTTGTGGACGAAGCGGTTGCCAACATTTGCTCAGCCTGTGGTTGCAGCATAAACAGGGACAGCAATAGAATTCACCAAAATAGCTGACTCAATTGTCGATGCTGTATCTCCGTCTTAGGTATGCAAAGTAAGTAAAGAACCTGATAACGAAATAAAAGAACTACGTGCAGCCATAATGGAGCTGAGTAAAAGGTTCGAACAGTTTACAACAAGCTCGCGTTCTCGATCACGTATACCCAATACTACACGACATCGTTCTCAGCGCCGTCAAACAATAAGCGATGAACAAAATAATGCCGATTTTGACGAGTGTTGGCACCATAAAAAGTATGGGCGCAATGCTCGCAAGTGTCCTAGCCCGTGCAATCACAAGCAACGGAAGGTTTATACCGTTGCAGCTCAACCTTCAAACTGACTTTTAAGGCCGGTGGAGCAGTCTAGCGAAACATCCTCCACTAAATGCCAAATTTTTCGCCTTCAAGTAACCGACAGGTTAGCAAAAAAAGAGTTTTTGGTCGACAGCGGCGCCGATGTCTCGGTGTTTCCTCTTTCTGCAAAATCTAAAGATGTCCGCCCTACGGCCGTAACATTGTGTGCTGCGAACGGTATGTCAATCGAAGTTATAGGTGAAAAGCACGTAAAATTAGACCTCGGGCTAAAACGAAATTTTTCTTGGTCATTTATTATAGCTGATGTGACATCGGCGATAATAGGTTCGGATTTCATTAAGTATTATGATTTATTAATCGATCTGCGGCGTAACCGTTTGATAGACAACATTACTGGCCACGACTCTAAGCTACAAATACCTTCGACTACAGAGGTTTCTGCCATTGAGACATTCAGCTCAAACAGCCCATTTTCAGACCTTGTACACGAATTCAACGACATCACCGTACTTTCGCCTTATGGGTCCAAAACGAAATCGACAATTTTCCACCACATCGAAACGACAGGCCAGCCAACGTTTTGTCGGCCTCGACGATTAGCGCCCGAGAAGCTCAAGGCGGCCAAAAAGGAGTTTGAATTTCTCACTCAAGCGGGAATATGTCGGCCTTCAAAAAGCAATTGGTCTAGTCCATTGCATATGGTAAAAAAAAGTGATGGCACGTGGCGACCCTGCGGAGATTACCGTGCGCTCAATGCACAAACAGTGCCAGATCGGTATCCCTTGCCGTATTTAACGGATTTCACGTGCAACCTACAAGGTAAGAGAATTTTTTCAAAAATCGACCTGCAAAAGGCATTTCACCAGATTCCAATACACCCAGCCGATGTGCCAAAAACGGCTATAAGTACGCCATTTGGCTTGTACGAACTCAGCTACATGACTTTCGGCCTACGAATCGCTGCGCAGACTTTCCAGCGCCTAATTAACGACGTATTTAGAGGTATTGATTTCGTATTTCCCTATATCGACGACATTTTTATCGCCTCCACTACAATTGAACAACATCGGAAAGATCTCCGCTTAGCGTTTCAGCGCCTTCGAGAAAACAGTCTAGCTATTAATTTAAAAAGATGTGAATGGGGTAAGTCTGAAATAAATTTTCTCGGGCACCTCGTCTAACCCGAAGGAGTACGGCCATCCCCCGATAAAGCATCCGCGATAATAAAGTGCCAGAAACCAGCTACCGCACAAGAGCTTAAAAGATTCATTGGTATGATGAACTTTTATAGGAAGTTTTTGCCTCACACGATAGCTTACCAGGGAGTTTTACAAAACATGATTAAGGGTAATAAAAAGAACGACACAACCCCTTTAAAGTGGACCGCAGACACCGAAAGTGCATTTGAGCGCTGCAAATCGGAATCATCAAACGCCACGTTACTAGCTCATCCCGTTCCCAATGCAGAATTAGCCATTTATGTCGACGCCTCAAACAGTGCCGTGGGAGCAGCGCTTCATCAAAAAGTTAATGACAGTATGCAACCCTTAGCCTTTTACTCGAAAAAACTGACAGCGACGCAACAGAACTATTCTACCTACGATCGAGAGTTAGCTGCCGTGTACCAGGCTGTCTGCCATTATCGATACGCTACAGATGGACGCCCTTGTTACATAGTAACCGATCATCGTCCATTAATTTTTGCTTACAACCAGAAAATGGAAAATGCATCGCCACGCAGGTTAAGACAACTCGACTTCATCAGCCAGTTCACAACTGACATTCGTCACACCCCTGGAAAAGATAACGCAACAGCTGACGCACTGTCTAGGATTCAGACACTTTTCAACAATGACCCCGCTCAACAAAGCATAAATTTTGCTGACCTAGCTGCAGCGAAAGCTAATGACGAGGAGTTACGAAATCTCTTGAGTAATCAAGGTACGTCAACCAATTCACTATTGTTAAAAAGTTTACATGTTTTAGGATGTGAGAAAAAATCGTGTGCGATACGTCTACCTCGCGTATTCGACCTTTCATCCCCAAGAACTTTAGACGCCAAATCCTTAACGCGCTACATAATTTAGCTCATCCTGGAATACGTAGTACAACTTTACTTCTGACTGCAAGATTTTGCTGGCCTGGCATGAAAAGAGACGTAGCCAACTTTGTAAAAACATGTTTACTATGCCAACGAGCTAAAACATAACGTCACACGCAATCAGCACCAAGTACGTACGAGCCTCCTCATAAACGGTTTTCGCATATCAACATTGATATTGTCGGCCCATTTCCTGTGTGTGAAGGACAGCGGTACTGTCTAACTATTATTGACAGGTTTACACGGTGGCCCGAAGCCGTCCCGATACCCGACATGTCTGCCGAAACAATTGCAAGGGCCTTGGTGACCCATTGGATATCCAGGTTTGGAGTTCCACCCCGAATTACGTCTAATAGAGGCAGGTAATTTGAGTGCTCAGTTTTCGCTGAACTAATGCAGACGATCGGTGCAACTCATTTACGGACGACGGCATACCATCCGCAAGCAAACGGCCTTATAGAAAGATGGCACAGAACATTTAAATCAGCCATTTTATGCCACGACTCATCGAAATGGGTTTACCACCTTCCAACAATTCTACTCGGACTTCGTGTTGTATATAAGCCAGACATAAAAGCATCGCCCGCAGAGCTCGTATATGGTACTACTTTAAGGGTCCCAGGTGAATTTTTCTTTAATAGCAAACCAACAGAAAACGCAAGCAATTTTGTAAGAGAATTTCGCAATTCAATGACTACAGCCCACTCAAACTTCGCATCATTCTACAAAGGCAACATTTGTTTCTAAAGACTTTCAATCACCAACGCCAATCTTTATTCGAAACGACTCAATTCGCCCCTCACTCACGTATCCGTATGATGGCCCTTTCATTGTTTTAAAACGGTGCAATAAATATTTCACAATACTTGTACGCGGACGGAAAACAAATATTAGTATCGATCGTTTAAAACCTTGTTTTCTTCCAGCATCTGATATTGTGAATCAAGCAGAAATAGAAAAATTACATCCTACATCAGAGCCCAAAGTACCCAACACTCCACACACAGTGGAAAGTAGTTCCGGTGAAGCTTCTGGGCACGAACTCTAGTGTATGTGCACTTATGCACATCAATGTAGGTAAATAAAATAAGTTCAATAAAATTTAAGTAAAAGAAAAATTCTGTTTGGTCAGCACAAATCGTAAGTTCAATGAAATCATTTGTTGATGTTTAAATTTTCAATGCCAGTGTTTAAGAATTGAAATTTGATATATATGTTTATCGTGAGAATTTGGAACTATGAGAAATTGTCACCAAGTACTATTTGTGTGATATAAATTTTTTAATATCGTATTGATTATTTTTGACTTTTATAAAATTGCTGACCAATATAATATTTTACTATATAAGCCATGAATTTTGTTTAATAAAGGCAGAATTAATCTAAAGGCAAAACAGAACACTTTGTTTTTATTTCTGATTCTCAAAAGGGCATTTTAATGCTCAGATAATGCGGCAGGAGTGCTAAGACAATACTCACTTAGACAAAAATACATCCTTTTTACTAAATATAAAATAACATTACACAATGATCTCAGCATTGCCACACATGCCTCCAACTCATTAGGTACTGAGTTACCTGTAACAGGTTTCAAAACAACAACAAGAGGAAGACGCATTAATCTCCCCGATAAATTTCGATGATTTTTTTCCAGCGAGGGGAGTAATGTGGCACCCTGTAACTACCAGCTACTTTGTACCCGTATAACCAGTATTAAAAAAGTAAAGATGACTTCGTTTTTTGACAGAGATATTCGTCCCTTCTTTTCCTGTCAGCATCAAGCTAAAGAACACGTTGTCCAACAAAATAAATTTTATATCAATTTATTCAATTAGTTTTTTTGCAATAAATAATATTAGAATTGACGTTTAAATTCTGCGTTTTTTATCTTAGTAAAATTGGGAAAACAAATTACAAAAAACCCCAAATATATATATTATATATATATATATATATATATATATATATATATATATATATATATACATATACATATATATATACATATATATATATATATATATATATATATATATATATATATATATATATATATATATATGTATATATATATATATATATATATATATATATATATATATATATCGAACATTAATAAATATTAATATAAAATAACTTCAAGGCTCAAACAAATTGATTATTATATTTATATATTTTCTTTTTTGGACGTAATGATAGCAACTATCAATAGTGGCCCCAAGACAACTTCACTAGCACCACCCTGGAACAGCCTTGACATTTCGTCAGGGTGAGTAGTATTATCAGTATTATTCCTACGTCCTCCTTAGTTCCTAGGTAAGAAGGTTCGGAACTGATGCGCATACTTCATCCTTAGTTACTAACGAAACATAAGACGTATTGATTCTCCTACGAATGTGTTCTAATCTGCGAAGTGCTATTAGAACTAGCTGTACAAAATTACACACGCTGGTCCAATTTAATAAGGATTCCAGCATTACCGGTATTATATTCTCCGGGCCGATCGTACGTCCCAATCCTTTTCTAAATACGACCTCCAGTTGTTGAATCGTGAGCAGACAAAGACGACATGCTCAGCATCCTCAACTACATTCCCACTGCAATGTGGGCAGAACGGGGAATCATCGTGCTTGAAACGAAATAGATGTGACCTAAAGCACCCATGTCCAGACAAGAACTGTGTTAGGTAGTAGTTTAAATCACCATGTTTCTTAGTCAGCCATACTCTGACGTCGGGTATTTTCCCTTTCCAGTGGTCGACCAGCGTTCGTGCCACTTTTGTAAACATAAGTCTGAGTTATCCCTATTAATGATTTCTAAATCGATTGGAATTATACCTTCGATGATAAAATCTGCTTCGTCCGACACTGCTCGAAATGAACTACATACTCTCAAAGCAGCTAACCTATACACAGGGGATACCAACCCCACATATGTGGAGTATCGAAGTGAATCTGACCATACTGGGTGTGCATATAGGATAATGCTCCTCACTACTCCAGCAACCAGTTTCCTGTGAATATATATTGGCCCTCTTGTATTCGGCATAGTTCGAGATAGCGCCAAGCAGGTTTTGGATGCTATATATCGCAAGTGTTCACGAAATGATAGACGTGTGTCAATCATCACGCTGAGATATTTCAGAAATGCCTTCGATTCTATGCAACAGGTGCCAACATTCAGGGTAATGGTTTCCCTTGCCTTACGGCTACTAATCAAAACCGATTCCTCTTTATGATCAGCTAGAGTTAATCCCATTGAAATGATCCAGGACTTTACTAGTTGTAAGCTGGCATTTGCAATGGTTTCTGCCTCTAATAAATCTTTGGCCTCACACACTAACGCTATATCGTCTGCGCATCCCACTATCCTTACTCTTTCAGGTAAACTCAATCTTAGTACTCCATCGTACATTACGTTCCACCACAATGGTCCGAGTATCGATCCTTGGGGAACACCACCGTTAATTCTACGTTTCCTTATACCTACATCTGTATCATAGATCAATTCTCTATTTCGAAAATAATCCTGCACTACTCTTATCAGATATCCTGGGATGTCTAATCGGGTTAAAGCATCAACAATACGCACCCAGTTTGCCGTATTGAATGCGTTCTTCCCGTCCAACGCCACAACTACACAGTACTCCTTCGTACCACTCCTCCAACTCTTGCCATAGATAGTTCCAGCAGCAGTTTCCACTACCATATTGATAGCATTCACATTTGACCATGCTTTCCTGAAGCCAAATTGGTTGTCTGGTAGGCCATGTCTGTTTTCAACGCAGTTCCCAAGTCTTCTGCAGATTACACCCTCTAGCAATTTTCCACATGTATCTATCATACACAGTGGCCGATAAGATGAGGGGTCATCTAGGGGTTTATTGTCCTTTTGTATTAACACCAACTTCTGCCTCTTCCATCTTTTTTTTTTTTTTTTTTT
>OX637537.1:39334886-39512386 GCA_951800035.1 Linnaemya tessellans
GAGTCTCTACAAGATTTCGCAATGGAAATCGAGCGTTTAGTGCAGCTCACATATCCAGGCGATAGTCACCCGTTCCTCGACCACTTTAAAACTGAGGCGTTCGTTAATGGCATTCGCGGCTCTGATGTTAAACTGGCTGTGTGCGCTACGCAGAAATCCACTTTCGCTGAGACTGTTTCATTTGCGCTGGCTCAAGAGACTGCAAGGATGGTTTTCAAGCCACACATATGTAAGGTGCGGAATGTGGAGGTTTTGCCCGAGGAAGATAACAGCCTAGTTGCTAGTTTTTAACAGCGGAAAAATTTGTCATTTTCAGCGCAGCTGCAAAGCACCAAGAAAAAGAGGTAGATCTGTTTCGCCACCAAGAAACAGCAAACGGGTGAACCAAACAACATCACAAGAGTCCCCGTTAAACTAAAACGAGCTAGCGCTAAGGGGCAAGAGCTAGCTCCCACAAACGAGGGCCCCACAATCTCCATATCAGTGATGCAGCAGAAAAATAGCAACCTTACTGCGTCTGGACACATCAACGGGGAAAAGCACGTACTTACCATAGACACAGGGGCGTCGCAGTCAATAATAAGGCCCGATATAGTAAAGGGGAAAAGCGATCGTTGAAGCAATATACGGATACGTACAGCTACTGAAGAGCCTGCTACTGTCTATGGTAACATTGAATTGAAGGTGACTATAGCCAACATCAACGTGAGGCATGTGTTTATTGTTGCCGATATTGTCGATGAGGTAATTATTGGAGCCGATTTTATGATTAACCATGGCATTAATCTACACTTGGGGCAACAGCTGATGATTTGGCGTAATGTGGAAATACCCCTTGATGTTGGCTATGACAGCAAGCCGCAAGCAAGAAAAGTATTTGCTATTAAGAGTCAGACGTTACCGCCGCAGTCTGAAACAGTTATATGGGCGCGTGGGAAGGGAGATTGTGAGGACAATCGGTTGTGGGTTGTAGAACCAGCAGATCTAAAGAGAGAGCTTATAACAGCAAAAGCTCTAGTAAAAACTAGTAAAGGAGGAATAGTTCCTATAAGAGTAGTTATGTCATGGCAGACCATGAAAAAGTCATCAAAGAAAATTGCGATATTGGCCAGTGTACTCCAGCAGAGGCAATAATAAACTGCGAGAGGAAGATAGAGCCTACCAATTTGTCCGCCAAAGAACGTGAACAATTTGAAGAATACGTAGGAAAATGGGTAGTTCAGCGAAAGACAGAAATAAATCCAAACAGTTGCTAAAAGGGCATGCTAGTATCTTCGCCATGGGAAACCACAGCCAGGGTAGAACTGCATTGGTTAAACATGAAATTAACACAGGCGAAGCTAGGCCGATTAAACAGCCCCCAGAAGTGTACCCCTAGCAAAGCGAGATGAAGTCAAAGAGCTTGTAAGAGAAATGGAGCGTGAAGGCGTAATTGAGCCATCTTCTGGTCCTTGGAGTTCGCCAGTAGTCTTAGTTAAAAAGAAAGATGGCAGTACTAGATTCTGCGTAGACTACAGGAAGCTCAATGACATAACCAACAAAGACAGCTATCCTCTCCCCAGAATCGATGACACTTTGGACACGCTAGCTGGTACGAGATGGTTCTCTACGCTAGACTTGCGAAGCGGATATTGGCAAGTGGAGATTGCAGAGAAAGACAAGGAGAAAACTGCCTTCAGTGTTAGTAACGGATTATGGCAGTTCAAAGTTATGCCATTTGGTCTCTGCAATGCTCCGGCCACATTTGAACGCCTAATGGAGAAGGTGCTGAAAGGACTCCACTGGAAGACATGCTTGGTATGTCTGGATGACATAATCGTGATGGGGAAAACTTTTGATGAACACCTCAAAAACATGGCAGAAGTTCTTCAACGGATATCATCAGCTGGATTGAAACTCAGCCTGAAGAAATGTGCATTGTTCCAGAAAGAAGTGAAGTATTTGGGGCATCGTGGTACAGCAGACGGAATCTCAACAGATGAAGATAAAATACAAGCAGTAAGGGACTGGCATCAACCTAAAAATCTTCATGAATTGCGCACCTTTTTGGGCCTTTGTACATACTACAGACTCTGTGCTAAATTTTACCAGTGTAGCTACAAGCCTGCATGAGCTGACAAAGAAGTCGAGACCATACCATTGGGGTGAGCCACAGGAAAAGGCATTCCAGAAACTTAAATGATTATTGTGTACGTCACCAATACTAGCGTATCCCATACCTGGAGAAAAATTTGTGCTGGATACTGATGCGAGCGGCTATAGCATAGGGGGCGTGCTATCCCAAGTAGTCAATGGCACTGAGAAAGTCATAGGATACTATAGCCGTGTACTCTCAAAACCTGAGAGGAACTACTGTGTGACACGACGTGAGCTTCTGGCAGTATTGGAAAGCATTAAACATTACCATAAGTACCTGTATGGTCAACACTTTACATTAAGGACTGACCATTCTGCACTGAGATGGTTATTGCAGTTTAAAAATCCTGAAGGGCAACTGGCAAGGTGGATTGAGCGCCTGCAGAGCTACGACTTCAGTATTGAGCATAGAAGGGGCACAACACATAACAATACGGATGCTATTTCAAGAAGACCCTGCTGTTTAGAGTGTAAACATTGCGTTAGTACCGAACAAAAGGAAGGCGTTGTTGATGTTCGGCTAATGCACATCGACTCTGATGAAGACTGGTCAGCGGCACAGTGGGACGACAGTATACTGGGGAAAATTATAGCAGCCAAAGAGGAGGACAGAAGACCGTCCCGGAATGAAATTTCGGCTGAGAGCCCACTCGCCAAATCTTATTGGGCTCAGTGGAACAGCCTCAAGGTAATAAAAGGGTGCCTATACCGCGTATGGGAAAGTGTAGATGGCAAAACAACTTAAAATTTGGTAGTTGTGCCATGCTCCAAGATAAGTAAAGTTTTGCAAGAATTTCACAATGGACCTAGTGGCGGTCATCTTGGAGTAACAAAAACACTTGAGAAACTGAAGCAGCGTTTTTATTGGGTTGGATGTCAACAAGCCGTAGCCGACTGGATAGCAAACTGCCCACAGTGCATAGCAGCCAAAGGCCCAGTAAGAAGAAGCCGGGGACAACTACAGCAATACAACTCAGGAGCACCATTCGAGCGGATCGCAATGGATGTAGCAGGTCCTTTTCCCGTCACTGAAGCCGGAAATCGTTATGTTCTTGTGGTAATGGACTATTTCAGTAAATGGCCAGAGGTATATGCTATACCTAACCAAGAAGCAAAGACGGTTGTAAATGCATTCGTCAACAACTGGGTATGTCGCTATGGTGTCCCAATAGAATTACATTCCGAACAAGGAAGGAATTTCGAGTCTGCCATATTCAGGGAAATGTGCGAATTATATGGGATAAAGAAAACCAGAACTACGCCGTTGCATCCAAAGTCTGATGGCATGGTAGAGAGGTTCAATCGCACCTTAGAAGAGTACCTGCGAAAAGTGGTAAGCAACCATCAGAGGGATTGGGACGAGCACATTCCCAAATTTTTGATGGCATATAGGTCAGCTGTACACGACTCCACATCGAGAACGCCAGCTAAAATTATCTTCGGGACGGAATTAAAACTGCCTGGTGACTTGGAATTTGGTGTTAAGCCAGCTGCAGAAGAAGGAGCCACTTCGTCCCAAGAGCAGGAGAACTTAAACGAACTGCATGATTTCGTGCGTAATAGAATCAAGATGGTCAGTGACAAGATGAAGGCTAGATATGACCGCGCAGCAAATTCGGAGGGATTTATGGAAGGTCAATTGGTTCTACTTTATAAAACACAACGGAAGAAAGGATTGTCCCCAAAATTACAGACTCACTGGGATGGCCCGTATAAAGTGATTAAGAGAGTGAATGACGTCGTGAACCGGAAACAGAAATGCAATAGTCCGAGGTCGAAAATGAAAATAGTACACCTCGAACGATGTGCGCGCTATAGAAGAGGTGATTGTATGCCTATTGGGGTAGAACAAGCTTAAGTGGGCGGCAGTGTTACAAAGTTTAAAAATAGATTCAAATATAACGACAATGTGGCTATATGTACTTGGCAGCATTGCCAAATCATCTCTAGTTGTCAAAATGTTACAACCCTGGTCAACACAATGCAGATAATATTTGAATTAACGGAAATGGAATATTCCGGATACATCGTTGAGAATATACAAGATCATTCGAGGCTGTGCGATAATAAGTGTAAATAACAACAACGAAAAACCAAGCAACAACAATGCTAAGAGATGATGATTTATTCTTAATGATCTTGTACGCAAGTATTCATTGTTAATAAAAGCTAAACATGTACACAAATATACACAGCAACATACACACATAGCACAAGCAGAAACAAAACTACGCAACTCACAGACCACTCATACAAACAACCGCACATAGTTACCATAAACAAAACACCCAAGCCAGCATTGTCATATATACAAACACACGTATATAGCTACATGTTAAGTAAAGCACAACCAACAACAACCCTGACCAGATGCTTCGCGAAGTTACCAGACGACGTCATTTTGCTATATAAAGTCGCTGCCAGTGATCAGCGGGATCAGTGTGATTTTAGATCTAGACGTGTTAACATCGCTAAGTGTTTAGTAGTACAAATACTCGTGTTAATAAAGTAGTAAATAAAGTGCTGCAGCATTATAATTCTAAAAGTAATTGTCTGTGTTTTTAATTTGATGCAATTAAACGAATCCTTGAAGGATAAGTAAAAAGCGTTTTTACGAAAAGGTCTAAACGTAACAATATATTTATATATATATATATATATATATATATATATATATATATATATATATATATACATATATACATATGTATATATTTATATTCATACATATACATATATATATATATATATATATATATACTTATATATATATATATATATATATATATATATATATATATATATATATATATATATATTATATACATATATTTGAATATGTATATATAAGTATATATACATATATATATATATATATATATATATATATATATATATATATATATATTTAAGTATATATATGTATATATATATATATATATATATATATATATATGTATTTATATGTATATATATATATATATATATATATATATATATTGAAGAAAAATGGTGTCTGGCGACTTTAATCTTAGTGGACTGTAATGTTTGGGATGGTAGCTGGACACCACTTTCTTTCTTTATATCCTTCTATATTGATCAGTAATTGAGGACTAGATGTTTGTATGTGCTGTGAGAAATATGTAGATGTGCTTATGAAATGAGATGAGAAATATTAAGTTTAATATATGTAGTTCAAATTTTTATTGTAATATAATTATTAATCGCCAATTTTACATAAATTGCTTTGGTTTTAATTAGGTAATGCAAATAGTTCACTAGGGTTTAGCTAATATATTGTTTTTAAGTTGAAAGTTGAATCAGAAGTGACCTATACTTTTAATTCTTTTTTCTGATTAAGCTGGATTTTACTAAGATTTTACATTATTGGAATGTCCAATGGAATTCAAGATGTGAACATTTCCAATCATTACAATTATTAGTGTTACCGTTTACAATAAACTTTATGTCATGACATACATATTTAGTCTTTTAATATTTTTACAATGTTTTCTTCAATATATATTTGTGTATGAATATAGCAAATTATTTTTTATAATGTTTTATAAAGGTTTCTTCAAAATATATTTATGTGTATACGAATATATAGAAAATTATTTTTATAATTTTCGGTGTAAAATCGTAGATTTTATACACTCCCGCCACCCGGAGAAGGTTTTACTGGTGGTCCACAGAGCACTTCTGCTAATGAGCGTATCGCTTCTGACAGTATACGTTGGTTTGCCACGACAATGTCGGTTCGTTGGTGACTGCGGTTCACGCCGCGTTGATTCTTGGACGACGATCGAGCTGCAGATGGTTGTCGTTTGCCTTTTCGTTGGGCTCGAGACGATTGGTGGTAGGCATTGATGGTTGAGCGTCTGGCTTTACTTTTTGTCTGCATTGTTTGTAACCTGGATCGAATCCCTGGATGGAGTAAGGTGTGGTGATACTTTCCGCATACTCTACAGGTGTCAAGTGATGCACACGCACGGAGGTCATGGCTTTTAGCCAAACAGTTAACGCAATAGTGATGCTTGTTGACTATTAGGTTTCTAGTTTTTACGCCCATATTTAAAAACTTTCTGCAGAACCGAATAGAATGATAAAGATGACAAAGTACGCACTTATAAATATCAGGGTCCCGTTTGCTATTGTAGCTTTTGCGGTGGTGCTGATGAGGACTGTAAATATGTAAAAAAAAAGAAAGAGGAAATTTAAGCAATCAGTTAACTTTGATATATTGTAAGCTTTGTAAGGGTTTAGGCTGCAAATACTTGAGAGAGAATTGTTTATAATTAACTTTTAGCTATCATTTTCATTGAGTAAAGGTAAATAGCATAGCTTAACAATGGGGCGTTTGATAATGCCCGATGCCGTTTTGACATCCGCTGCGCGGACGTTAGTATCGGGACTGGTGTAGGTGTTTTCAATTCTACCCATTCTCCATTCCGAAGGAGGCGTTAGGTCGTCCATGACTACGACTAAGTCACCGATCTCTAAATTTCGAGATGCCTTCTTCCATTTATAGCGTTTGTGAAGAGATTTTAGATAATCTTCTTTCCATATAATGGCGAACTGGTGTTGAATTGCTTTGAGCCTTTCCCAACGGTTGAGTACACTTATTTGTTCTACATTGTGCTGGGGGAAACTCAAGATGGGTGCACCTCGTAGAAAATGCCCGGGTGTGAGAGCTAAAAAATCGTTGGGATCGTCCGACATGGCTGATATAGGACGAGAGTTTAAAATTCCTTCAATTTGGGCTAATATCGTGTAAAACTCCTCAAAGTTGAATTTGTAAGACCCGGTGACTCTCTTCAGATGAAATTTAAAGCTTTTTACTGCGGCCTCCCATAATCCTCCCATGTGAGGCGCATGTGGAGGGATAAATGTCCATTCGAATCCATGGGAAATATATTTTTGAGCTATTTCGGAGGAGGACGATTTTATGAATGTGTGAAATTCTCGTTGAAGTTGTCTGCTGGCTCCGACGAAATTTTTCCCATTGTCTGAATAGAGCCTGCAAGGGAGTCCCCGCCGGCCAACGAAACGCGAAAATGCCGCCCTGAAGGCCGCTGTAGTTAGCTCTGAGCACGCTTCTAAATGGATTGCCTTTGTACTGAAACATACAAATACGCATACATAGCCTTTTATTGTTGGGGAATTTCTTAGTGCCGAACTTTTGAGCTCAAATGGCCCAGCGAAGTCTATTCCAGAGGTATGGAAAGGAACTGTAAGACTACACCTGTCTGGAGGTAATGGGGCCATGATTTGAGAACATGGCTTTTGCTTATATATAATGCATTCTTTGCATTGTCGTATGACTTTTTTAACGTGATTTTTTAGACGTGAAATAAGGAATTCAGACTTTACCATCCTGCACTTTCAGTTGGATTCTCGTGGTGTACGGACGTGTTTTTTATAAGCGGAAGTTTACGGCGAGTTTTTTCATAGTAAAAGTGCGAATTAAATTCTGATTTTTGGACTGTTTAAAGCCGGGAGTGTTACGATTACGTTGATGTAAAAATCTTTGAAATCGGTTGACGGGTTCCGGAATTATTCGGGTGTTAATTAGAATATAGATATTATAAAGCAATCTTGCATGCTGTTGTGTATGCAAGTGGACTTTTTTGTTGTTTGGTAACGGAACGTTTTGGTTGTTTGTCTGCTAAATTTGCTTTTTAGTGAATTTAATTTGTTCAAGGTGAGATTCCTGAACAAAGGGCAAATTCCAACGTTCAGTCGGCGTCGGTCTGTCGATTTGACGAAAAGTGTTGCCGTTGCGGGATTTCGGGAACAGTGTTGCCGTTTTTCCGGGGAAGTGCCGGGGAAGTCTGGGATTTTGGGGATTTTTCCAAACTCTTTGGGAATTCCAAAAGTGGTTTGTGTATCGGCTAAGTGGTTGGTGTCTGTGCTAAGGTGGTTTGTGTCTCTGCTAAGTACAGGTGACTTGGCTAAGTGTCCCCAAATTGCTGTTTTTTGTTGTTCAGGTACAAGTGTCCCTGAAGTAAGGTATTTATACTTATATATATACATATTTTTTCGTTTTTTGTTTTGTTTTTTGGTTGCTTGGTCGTGTTGAGTGGCAATGCCACCGGGGCCAAGGACGCGTGGAGCAAAGGCTCCTAAGGGTGATGGCGATACATCGGACGTTGCGTCGATGTCTGAGGCGGTGCCACCGGAGTCGGGGAAGAAGTTGCGTCACAGCGAGACCGATAGCGAGGTGGAGCAGATGGAGATTAGGGGGAAGAGGGTGAAACCGAACTCCCCTAAGACGAAGAAGAGGGTAGCTGAAGCTGTTACGGCTGTGGCTGCTCCTAGCACAGATAACAAGGGGGCAATGCCTCCTCCTGAGGGTGACTCAATCTGGAGGGCGAGTGCCAAGACGGGTCATGCTGAGGTCTCTGAGGTGGAGATGTTGAGTGGCGAGGAGTGTTTGGCGACGGAGACTGACGCTTCAAGGATGACGCGACGGAGCAAACGACAACGCGGAAAGGGCGCACCACTAATTGGAGCTGCAGTTTATGGCGGTGGTGAGGCTATAAGTGAATTGAAGGCGATCACTGGCTCGTTGATGGAAGTTGTGCTGGCGGAAGGTGTCGCACGTAAATTGGCGCGTGATGTTGCAGCAATTGCTAGCAGCTATGAAGAGCTGTTTATGAAGGTAGTAGCTGAGAACGAGCGCTTGAGAGGCAGGTTGGAGGTGGGTGGTGTCGGTTCCGTACCGAAGGTGTTGGCTCCTTTGAGAGCGGTTGCAACGGCTGCTAATATGGCCCCAGCTGCATTGCCTGCAGTAGTTACGCCGAAACCTGTAGAGACATGGTCGGTGGTGGTGAGAGGGAAGGGCGGTGCTACCACATCGTCGAAGGAGGTGGTGGAGAAGGTGGTGGGCCAAGTGGGCCCCACGTTGGGAGTCCGCGTGCATGAGGTGCGGCCTACGCGTGATGGGGGTGCTGTGATCAGGACTCCTTCAGTGGCAGAGAGGAAGAAGGTGGTAGAGAACACGAAGTTTGCGGAAGTGGGTCTTGAAGTGTCCGTAAAGGATGCTTTGGGACCTAAGGTGACGGTCCAAAGAGTGCATGCGGAGATTGCGCCTGAAGAGTTCATGTCGGAACTATATGACATGAACTTTAAGGACATGATGTCACCCGAGGTGTTCAAAAGAAGTGTGAGGCTCGCAAGCAGCCCATGGAAGCCAGAAACGGGAAAACAGGTGAACGTTGTGTTGGAATGCACGGGGCGGGTGGAGGAGCGTTTGACCACGACGGGTGTATATATCAAGTGGTTCCGTTTCTTGGCGCGAACAAAGGAGCCGATCACAGCATGCCATAGGTGCATGAGTTTCGACCACGTCGTCCGTGAGTGCAGGTTGAAGGAAAACGTGTGCAGAAGGTGTGGTGTATCTGGACATTGGGCATATGAGTGTCCGAATTCGTTACGTTGCAGAAATTGTGATTTCAAAGGGTGGCCAACGGATCATTTGATGATGTCAGCTGCGTGCCCCGTGTACGCAGCTAGGGTTGCTAGGGCGAACGCAAGGCATTAAAATGGAGGGTTTTACTGTCTTACAGCAAAACCTGCAAAGGGCTTACGCAGCGACGTGCGAGTTTGGGCAGGCGATGCGGCGTCGGGGAGCACCTTTTGGTCTTCTCCAGGAGCCGTATTACGCAAATGGCCGGGTCAGAGGGTTGCCGGGGGGAATGCGAGTTTTCTCGAATTTACCGGGAAACTCAGCTGTAGTTGTGGACTGTGACGACGTTGACTGTACTGTTGTTAGCCGCAGTCGGTGGGGGATCTGCATTGCAGTGGAAGGGCCGTTTGGGAGGATGCTGCTGGCTAGCATATACTGCAAGTTCAGTAGCCCCTTGGAGCCATATATAGGTTACATGGATAGGGTGTTACTCCTAGCGAGTAACTCACCACTTATCCTAGGTCTAGACGCGAACGCATGCTCTCGTATGTGGTTCAGTAAGATGCCCAGGAATGCTCCTGGCCATCAGAACTATATACGAGGAGTTATGCTTAGTGAATGGCTGATCACTACTGGTGCTTCTGTGTTGAATGAGGCTTGTGATTTGTACACCTTTGATGGCCCCAATGGGGCTAGTGACATCGATGTGACGGTCGCGAACGGTGCGGCACAGACAGTCTTTGACCTTAGGTGGAGGGTGTACGATAATGGGGGTATTAGTGATCATAATCTCATTGGGATTATGGTCAACTATCATAGGCGGGCGCGTTTGACTGCGCCTCATCGCAGGTGGCGACTGCATGGGGTGGACTGGGACAATTACGCGGACTGCTTTAGGGCGGCTGCGTCTGAGCAGCCAATAGAGGTTTTTAGGGAAATGACTGTTGACGACCAGGTCGGCAAGATAGATCAGTGGATGTGTGCCGTTAATGACACTTTACTTGGGCGTAGACGGACTAGGAGGCCAGGTAAAGTTAAATGGTGGACACGCCAGCTGGATGCGACGCGGAGGAACGTCAGGCGCCTGAGGAAGCAATTCCAAAGGGCCAGACGGGCCAATGCTGAGGATCTAGCTCAGCGTAAAGCTGAGTATCTTGCCGCCCTAAAGGACTACAAGGACGTTATTGTTCGGGTGAAGGAGGAACAATGGCGTGACTTTGTGAGGGACCATAGGGACGACCCCTGGGGTAAGGTTTACCGAATCTGCAGGGGTAAAGGTGTAGGGCTGGACATAGAGTCCCTTCAGGATGGCACCACTACCGTGTCGACTTGGAGGGACTGTACGGACGTGCTTCTAAAGAATTTCTTTCCGGAGGCGGAACCGACTGGTAGCCCTCCTCTCATTAGGGAGGGAGCCAGTCCTCCAAGTCTGGGGGAGTCGGAGGTAGCGGACAGTGTTTGCCAGGTTCGTAGTAGGAAGTCTCCCGGTGTTGATGGCATGACTGGAGAGATGTGTAAAAGCATCTTTAAGGCTGTGCCTCAATATTTGGAGTCAGTCTACGAGAAGTGTCTGAGTGAGGGCTATTTCCCTAGGGCTTGGAAAGTCGCCCGAGTCGTCGTCCTCCTGAAGTCTCCCGATAGAGATAGGAGTAATCCTCGCTCTTATCGGGGCATCAGCCTCCTCCCAGTACTTGGAAAAGTGCTGGAGAGGATTATGGTGACACGACTGAAGGAGGCCGACGCCGTGGGTCTTTCCGAGTACCAACATGGATTCAGGGAGGGGAGATCCGTTGAAAATGCGTGGCTGTATGTTAGGGATAGTGTTGCGAACTCTTCTGCCAAATATGTCCTTGGCATATTTGTAGATTTTAAGGGTGCGTTTGATTACCTCTCATGGGATGTGGTTTTCGACGGGCTGCGTCAAGTAGGCTGTCGAGAGCTGCCCCTATGGAGGAGTTACTTCGGCGACAGGAAAGCTTGTGTGGTAGGCGCCAACGACACAGTTTGGAGGGATGTTGTCCGGGGGTGTCCGCAGGGCTCCATCTGCGGTCCATTTATTTGGAACGCCATGATGGATCCCCTGTTGACACAACTCGGCCGTTCACACAAATTGTGCGCATATGCGGATGATCTACTCATCCTTATCGAGGGACAGTCTCGTGCTGATCTCGAGAGAAGGGGTGGGGAGGTCATGCGTGATGTAGTTGGGTGGGGTAATCGTGTGGGTGTTGATGTGGCCTTTGACAAGACCGTCACAATGCTGCTCAAGGGCAGATTGTCGCGCGATCGTCCGCCACTCATTCGAATAGGCGATGTTAGTCTCAGGTATTCGACTGAGGTCAAGTACCTGGGAATAATGATGGGTGAGAGGATGAACTTCATGGTTCATCCCCTCTATGTTAGGGACAAGCTGAATGCCGTCGTAGGTAAAATTAGGCGTATCCTTAGGAGTGACTGGGGTGTCAGCAGGCGTGCTGTCCGTACTATATACGGTGGGCTATTTGTTGCCTGCGCAACATATGGTGCGCCGGTTTGGTACGAAACGGCTATGTCTGTTGTTGGCCGGAACAAGGTCTTGTCGTGTCAGAGGGTTGCCATGCTTGCCTGCATGCCAGTCTGTAGAACAGTTTCGACGGATGCTCTTCAGGTCTTACTGGGTGTGGCCCCGCTTGACTTGGAAGTAATTCGCAGGGCGATTACTTACAAGGTCAAGAAGGGTTTACCACTTCTCGAACGGGATTGGATTTCTGCTGTGGACTTGGTGAACTTGGATGCCAGGGGAATCAAGGCGCTCCTAGACGAGCGTCTTGTAACCATCTGGCAAGGTAGGTGGACAAGTAGCGACAATGGGCGGGTGACGTATGAATTCATACGTGACGTTAGTTTTGTTAGGGACCGCCCAGATTTTTGCTTTGGCTTAAGTCTGGGCTTTTTGTTGACTGGACACGGTTCGTTCAATGCGTATTTGCACCCGAGGGGTCTATCTGACTCTTCGGAATGTGAATGCGGGGAGGGACCGGAGGACTGGAGGCATATACTGACGGAATGCCATCGCTATGACGACATTAGGGACCTACACGGTATGGGCATAACTCATACCGGTGGGATTTGGGATTTTAGTAGAGTTTTAGAGGACAATCGTACTGTTGGGCGTTTGGGCGTTTTCGCCGCTGAGGCGATAAATAGAAGACGGAGACGGGAGTAGCGGAGGTAGACCTCTGTCCGAGCATTTGCGTGACCGACGTCCGCATGGTGTTGCCATAATTGTCCACGAGTTGCGGAGCTGTTGCGGCCTGATGTGGTGTGGAGGTGTAGGCGTATTTCCCTGCTGTTGGTGACTGGCGGTTGCTCTGCGGTCCTTGCTCTCGCTGTGGGTCCCCTCACTCTCTCCCCTCGGGGATATTTGGGGGATTTGTAGCGGTGTATATGGGCGCGTGGCAACTGACTCAGCGTGAAGTTTGCTACCCTGGCTATGACTTGTTTCTGATTTACGTTTTGATTTGGCTGCTGAGTCGTTTTAGACCATTTGTTCACCCGTGAGGGGAACTGTTGAGTGTTGTCTTCTTTTGTGAGTTATGTCCTGCTGGCCTCACACATGTGAGCAAAGTGTCGCCCGTGAGGGCGGCTGTTAATTGTTGGTGTGTGTTGTTTGTGCCATTTATGTTGATGTTTGTTGCTTGTGGTGGTGGGCCACCAGTCCCGAACTGTTTGGAGTTCAACTGGTAGTAGTTTCGGCTACGGGGTCTGACCGGAGACTTGTTTCTGGTACCACGGGTGTCGGGAGCCCCAGGAACCTCGGTTTCTGCCCGGCAAAGGTGTGGCCCCTCGGGGAGCATCGTGGTGGCTGTGTGTTGAAACCCAAATCGCGGGGAGAGCGTTAGCTCAGTGTGGAGTTGCATTGCAACCGGGTGCCGTGACCCAAAGATCGGAAGGAGTTTTAGATGGGCTCCGCTCCTAACCAAGGGGGAAGCCATGTCCAAATACATGGTTTCAAATTGGTACTCATGGGTGACAGCTGTCGCGCATGGGGGCGTTGGTAGACGCATTGTATTCACCCGGTGCTAAGACCACCGTCAGTTTGGGCCGCACGGCAGGTACTGACGTTAAACTTTTGACATATTTACCATCCTGCACATTTGATTACATTCCGCATGGGCCAGAAACATATGCAAGTGTTTTAAGTATAACTGACTAAACCTCGACTTTCCTGGCAATATTATTGGGTATCGTTCATTGTAGGTGAGTGATGTGTTAGAAAGACGACCATTTACCCGTAAAACATTTTTCGAATCTAGAATTGGGTTAAGTGGAACTAACGAGCTTTTCTTTGAGAGTGGCAGGGAATTAGAGATGTTCTTAAATTCTGCTGAATAATATGATTTTTGAGCTAGGGTAATTAAGCGGTATTTGACAAAATTCACTTCCTTTTGAGTGAGGTGCATTTGAGAGATCTTAAATTCCGATCTAAATTTTTTTAGGCTATTGTGGTATAGTCGAAACACATAAGATATAACTCTAAGGGCTCGGTTATATGATGAGAATCGATCTAGGATATCTGTGCTTTCGACAGCGGTGTGTAAACATTGTGCTGTATTTTCAATATTTTCTTTATTTACCGGAATCCATTTGGGCCAATCTTCCGGTGGTTTTGTTAACCACAGTGGTCCTTGCCACCATAGGTTATTGCTTGATAGCTCTTGCGTGCTGCAGCCCCGTGTGCCTAGATCTGCTGGGTTATCGTGGGTTCTAACATGTCGCCATATGGCGTTGGGCACATCGTTATGGATTTGGGCGGGTCTATTGGCAACATACGTTTCCCAAGTCCATGGCGGCTTTGAGAGCCAGCCGATAACAATAGCGGAATCCACCCACATGAATTTTTCGCAATTAGTTAAATTTAGAGACTCAGTTACATACTTTACCAATTTTGCTAACAATGTTGCACCGCAGAGTTCCAACCTCGGTAAGCAGACTGGTTTTAGTGGTGCGACTTTGCTTTTTGCTGTTATTAAATTAACATGTGTAACTTGAGACAAACTTTGGCATCGTAAATAGACTGCGGCACAATATGCTCCTTTAGAAGCG
This sequence comes from Linnaemya tessellans, assembly GCA_951800035.1. Classification (NCBI taxonomy): domain Eukaryota; kingdom Metazoa; phylum Arthropoda; class Insecta; order Diptera; family Tachinidae; genus Linnaemya; species Linnaemya tessellans. The sequence goes on from OX637537.1 coordinate 39,349,519, forward strand.
TCTGAGAAGCCATGAATTTGAACAATATCTGTTTTGTTATAATTCAGCCATCTAGGAATATTTATGTGTTCAATATTGGAGAAGTCTTGAATTATTTTATTCCACTTATCGTGGGTTCCGGGTTTGACCACATCATCCCACATCAGCCCTTCCAGCCATAGCTGCTGCATTAGCATTTTCGATTTGATTACGATTGGAGCTATCCAACCTGCTGGGTCGAAAATCGAGGCAACTTCGGACAAAATCTTTCGTTTAGTGATGCTTTCATTTTGAATCGAGGGGGTGAAGGAATAGCTGAAGGCTTCAGTGAGTGCATTCCATTTTATTCCTAGCGTTTTAGTGCTGCTATTCTCCGGAAATTTCAACAGATCTGAGTCGTATAGATCTTCATTTGGGATGTGGGAGAGCAATTGACTATCATTTGCGGTAATCTTTTTAAGAATGAATCCTGCAGATTTGAGACTTTCTAGTATTTGCTCTTGGGCTTCTTTTGCTTCTTCTATCGAGTGTCCCCCTGATAGTATATCATCAACGTATGTCTCTTTATTTAATATTTTTTCGGCTTTGGGATACTCTTTCTTGGAATCTTTCGCGAGTTGATGTAAAGTACGAATAGCTAAAAAAGGGGCACAGTTTACTCCAAACGTTACCGTTTTGAGTTGAAAATCTTTGTATGGGCCGTTGGCGTCCTGTTGGTAAATGATCCGTTGATACGGTCTGTCGTCTGGGTGAACTAAAATCTGGCGGTACATTTTTTGTATATCGCCGCTAAATACGTATTTATACATTCGCCAGTTAAGAATTACCGTTATTAGGTCTGACTGTAATATTGGCCCTGTGTATAAAACATCATTGAGAGAGAACCCTGATTTAGTCTTGCGGGAAGCATTGAAAACCACTCTTACTTTTGTAGTTTTGTGTTCGGGGCGTACTACCGCGTGGTGCGGTAAATAAAACGAAAAGTACTTCCCATCGGATACTATTTCGCGCTGCATGGCTGGTTCCATGTGGTCCAATGCCAAATATTCTGTGAGGACTCTGTTATACTCTTCTTGAAGATCAGGATTTTTAGAAAGAGATTGGTTAATGCGGCTATATTGAACTAGAGCGCATATTCTTGAAGAGCCGAGAAATCTAGACTGGGGAAATTCTTTTCTAAACGGAAGTCTTACCATGTATCTTCCGTTTTGGTCTCTTGTTGTAGTTTGCCTATAGTATTCCTCAAAATGACGATCTTCTTCCGAGACAACTGTCAATGAGGGTAATTCTTCCTGCTCCCAAAATTTTCGTAATGTATTATTTAGAGCAGTGTTTTCCGACTGTTCTATGGTTGTGGTAAACGTCTGTACTGTGTTGGGGTATGTGGGCCCACTTAAAACCCATCCAAATATTGTTTTGTATGCGGACGCTTGGCCACATATGTTCTTCTTAATTCCTTCGAGATTGATATAGTGTTCAGAGTCATTTCCGATTATTAAATCTATTTGAGACGATTTGTAGAAGTTTGGGTCAGCTAGATTCAGATTGGACAGACTTTCTGAGAAGGGTGGCTCAAAAGAGATGGACAGAACTCGTTTAGTTAATTTTGGTAGAACTATTGCGCTGACTGTAAATTTCAGATCAGAAGTTTTTGCTACCAAAGTTACGTCACATTCTTTATTTGCCGATTGTACTTGCCCTCCAATCCCTACTACTTCTATGTGTGATTTATGATACGGTAAGTTAAGCAACGTTCTAACTCTTTCAGATAAGAATGTTCTCTGGGAACCGGGGTCTATTAGTGCTCTAACAGTGAATAGGTCTCCTCTATATTCTATTTGTACTAATGCAGTTCGGAGTAAAATGAAATCACTATTAGCAGAGAAATTAGCTTGAACGTATGGGTTTTTGGATGTTGAGGGTGTACTATCGTTATACTTGTTTAGTTTCATCTTAGGAGAATGTTCATTACTTTGCTGGAAACACTCGACTTTTTGTGCTGAGTCAGTCGACTGTCGGGGTTGCTGCAAGTGTAAGAGAGTATGATGACCGGATTTGCAAATAAAACAGGTATTTCTACTTGAACATTTCGCTTTTAAGTGGCCAGACGATAAACAGTTGTTACAGATTTTGTTTTGGAACACATAATCTATTCTCTGTTGTACTGCATATTTTCGGAATTTTGCACATGCCCGCAAGTGGTGTTCACCGCTACACAGAATGCATGTATATGACAGTTTTTCTTGGGATGAGTAAGCTTGAGTCTGTGAGTGTGCTAGATTTGAGTGATTAAATCGCTGCTTTGTAGTTTTTATGGACGAGATTCTTTCTACAACTTCATATCGATTTATCAAAAATTCATCCATTTGAGACCATGTGGGGAGCTCTTTTTGTGACTTGCACGACTGTTCCCAGAGTGATAAAGTGTCATCAGGTAATTTTGTAGAAACCAGGTAGATGAGAATTGGGTCCCAACCATCTACTTTTACATTCAGCGCCCTTAGAGCAGTTAGGCAGTCTGTTACAGTCGAGTGTATCTTCTGAATAGATTGACTATTTTCGGAATTAGCACTTGGGATATTAAATAGAACTCTTAATTTGTTATCTATTAGGGCTCGTTTGTTATCAAAACGAGATTTCAGTGCACTCCACGCATGTTCGAAATTTTCATCACATATTGAGTATTTTTTCACTATTGCGCCCGCACTACTTCCAGTTTTTAGTCTTAAGTAAAAAAGTTTTTGAGCTTTAGGTATTTCATCGTTTTCAATACACACGGCAGTGAAGAGATCCCGAAAGGCCGGCCATTCTTCATAACTGCCTGTGAAAATGTCAATATCGCATGGTGGAAGTTTTATAAAAGAGGTTTTAGCTCCACTGCGCTGCGGGTTGGAGTTGTGGCTGGATTGTGAGTCATTGTTGTAATGGTCACAAGCCCTTGATAGCTTAAGATCATCCGCCATCATTGATCTACATGTGTAATACATTTCAGAAGCCGCATCAAAATTTTCCCTGGCATTTCCTTTTAGTTCTTTGCTTTTATCAAATTTGGGAGCTATCATGAAAGCTTCGTAAGAGTTTTGCATTTTTTGCCACCTACTTTCGAGATCTTCCAGTTTAACTTCTAGTTGACTATCGGTTTGCTCTGACTTGACCGACGTTTCATACCTTCTGCAAAACTGCATTAAGTGGTCACAGTCAAAGAGGAATTTATCTCTCTTCGCTGCACCTTGGGTTAAGTGTACATTTTCCGTAGAAGGGTTCATTTCCGATATTTTTGGGAGTATTCACTGAGGTCCGTAAGCTTAGTATTGTATATTATCGAAGGGATTGTTCGTTAGTTATAAACCGATAATGAATATTACGGTTTTAACTTTATAAATGTCACAAATATCATGCAAGTATAAACAAAGTTTATTATTTGCTGGAAGATATAAAGTTAGAGGATGATATTTGTGACTTGAGTTAATTGAAGTGAGATGAATCGCCCTTAAGTTAGAGAAATATATTCCTGTATTGCTTGAGAATTAGCAACTTAAGGTTTCGAGGATAATAAATATTGAGTAAATGGTAGTAAACCAGGTGACCCAAACTGAGGTCTAGATAATATTTACTATTTGAGGCTTAACTGCTTTGCGGTGAGTTAAGAGGGCAACTCTAGAGACGAAGATGTAAGACTAAAGTTGAGATATAGTCCTACAATCAGAGATCCACATCATATGTGCACGAATGGGTAGTAAGTTTGTATTGCTCAACTTACATACGTATACAGAATTTCTACCCGTGAATGAAAATAAGCATTATAGTTCGCAAATGTCTTTAGCAGTGTTAAAAAATTTCCCAACTTTTTCTATATAAACTGCCCAAAGAAAATCATTTGCTCGTTGTTGTCACAATATAAATATAGACAATATAAATATAGTCAATAAAAAATAAATTTTTTCAATTTTGATCTTTATAAACTTTTATACATTAGATATTTGGTTACCTTTGCTTTTGGTGGATGATCTTATTTAAATTATTTGTTTTTAATTAAATTATTTTACGAACGAATTAATTTACGATTAATGTGTTCAATTCGCTTTGAATTGTTATGAATTTGCTTTATTTTTTTTAAACAGCTCTGTAGTTATTGTTATGTTTGACGTTCTCTTTGTGTATTCACGTTCTTAATGTATATTCACCACGATGTTTCTATACATTTTTATTTGCACTTGTTGTATTTCTTTGAACTTTATTTCTTTGAACTTTATTTCTTTCGTATTCCTTAGGCAATGATTTTAAAATTTTCTTTATAAATTTTCAATGTTTAGTGCCTTTTTTGCTTTTTTATTGCGTTTTCACTGATTCATTTTGTATTTTACTTAACTTCTTTTGCTATTATGTTGCACTACATAATTTATTGTTGCATTTATAGAGATATGTAGGTATTCTATTCGCTACTAGTTTACTTTTGTTTTATAGCACTTTTCAAATTGAAATGATTTATACTGGCTTTAAATTTATTTAAAATAACTAAATTATTTCTGATCAGTTTAGTGCATTATACTTGACCGCAATGTTTTATCAAATTGATTTGCCCCTACGTACACATGTATGAATACATGTATTTGCAAATGATCGCACTGTTTTATCAAATTGATTTGCACCTACGTACATATGTATGTATACATGTATTTGGCTCTTTCACTCTTCTTATTTCTTTAGAAGCTTATGTACGAATTATGTACTAAAGTATGTACATATATGGAACACTGATCGCCATGTAAATTAGCGGTTTATTTAAAAGTTATTGAACTACCAGAATTTTCCGTTGTAACGGGCTTAGATACATATGTATATTGTTTTTTCACTTTAATATTATATCCACGTATGTATGTAAGTGTATACTAAGCTGATCTGGTTTTTTTTTTTATATAGTGTTAGCGACGAATGCACAACCCGTTATACATAAATTTTTCTTTTTTGTTTGTATTTTACTTAGAATACATACTTTATGATTAACCGTTTTGAATTACACTTTTTTTTTGTTTTAATTGCTTTTTTTTTATATTTATATGTAATTTGGTAATTATATTAAATTATATTTTTCAACCGAACCCGAACGCGTTTATGTACGTGACTTTGATTTTTCCTTTTTTACTTGTAGCTTCTACTTATTAATCAGGGATGTTTTATCTTACCTCATTCTTAGTGTGGTGTAAATGTTGGATGGCAAGTAATGTCAACTGGGTGGTTTCAGCCTCTTAGGACCATGAAGAAAAATGGTGTCTGGCGACTTTAATCTTAGTGGACTGTAATGTTTGGGATGGTAGCTGGACACCACTTTCTTTCTTTATATCCTTCTATATTGATCAGTAATTGAGGACTAGATGTTTGTATGTGCTGTGAGAAATATGTAGATGTGCTTATGAAATGAGATGAGAAATATTAAGTTTAATATATGTAGTTCAAATTGTTATTGTAATATAATTATTAATCGCCAATTTTACATAAATTGCTTTGGTTTTAATTAGGTAATGCAAATAGTTCACTAGGGTTTAGCTAATATATTGTTTTTAAGTTGAAAGTTGAATCAGAAGTGACCTATACTTTTAATTCTTTTTTCTGATTAAGCTGGATTTTAATAAGATTTTACATTATTGGAATGTCCAATGGAATTCAAGATGTGAACATTTCCAATCATTACAATTATTAGTGAGGGAACTTTTCCAACAAGATGGAAGAGGCAGAAGTTGGTGTTAATACCAAAGGACAATAAACCCCTAGATGACCCCTCATCTTATCGGCCACTGTGTATGATGGATACATGTGGGAAATTTCTAGAGGGTGTAATCTGCAGAAGACTTGGGAACTGCGTTGAAAACAGACATGGCCTATCAGACAACCAATTTGGCTTCAGGAAAGCAAGGTCAACAGTGGATGCTATAAATATGGTAGTGGAAACTGCTGCTCGAACTATCTATGGTAAGAGTTGGAGGAGTGGTACGAAGGAGTACTGTGTAGTGAAGAACGCGTTCAATACGGCAAACTGGGTGCGTATTGTTGATACTATAACTCGATTAGATATCCCAGGATATCTGATAAGAGTAGTGCAGGATTATTTCCGGAATAGAGAATTGATCTATAATACAGATGTAGGTATATGAAAACGTAGGATTAACGCTGGAGTTCCCTAAGGATCGTTACTTGGACCATTGTTATGAAACGTAATGTACATGGAGTACTAAGGATGAGTTTACCTGAAAGAGTTGAGATAGTGGGATTCGCAGACGATATAGCGTTAGTGTGTGAAGCCAAAGAATTATTAGAGGCAGAAACCATTGCAAATACCAGCGTACAATTAGTAAAGCCCTAGATCAATTCAATGGGATTAACTCTAGCTGATCATAAAACTGAAGCGGTTTTGATTAGTAGCCGTAAGGCTGGGGAAACTATTACCCTGAATGTTGGCACCTGTTGCATAGAATCAAAGGCATTTCTGAAATATCTAGGCGTGATGTTTGATACACGTCTATCTTTTCGTGAGCACTTGGCGCTATCTCGGATTATGCCAAATACAAGAGGGCCAAAATATCTTCAGAGGAAACTGTTCGCAGGAGTAGTAAGAGGCATTATCCTATATGCACACCCAGTATGGTCAGATTCACCTAGATACTCCACTTATGTGGGTTTGGTATTCCCTGTGTATAGGTTAGCTGTTTTGAGAATATGTAGTGCATTTCAAACAGTGTCGGACGAAGCGGGTTTTATCATTGCAGGTATAATTCCAATCGATTTAGAAATCATAAATAGGGATAACTTGGACTTATGTTTACAGAAGTGGCAGGAACGCTGGCCAACCACTGAAAAGGGAAGATGGACTTATGCATTAATACCTTACATCACAGTATGGCTGACTAAGAACCATGAAAATTTAAACTATTACCTAACACAGTTCCTGTCTGGACATGGGTGCTTTAGGTCATATCTATTTCGTTTCAAGTACGACGATTCTCCGTTGTGTCCACATTGTGGGAATGTAGTTGAAGATGCAACAACTGGAGGTCGTATTTAGAAGAAAGATTGGGGCGTACGATCAGCCCAGGCAATATAATTCCGGTCATGCTGGAATCCTTATTAAATTGGACCAGCGTGTGGAACATTGAGCAGCTAATTCTAATAGAACTTAGCCGATTAGAACAGATTCGTAGGAGAATCATTAAGTCTTAAATTTCGTTTGTAACTAACGATGAAGTATGCGCATCAGTTCCGAACCTTCTTACCAAGGAACTAAGGAGGACGTAGGAATAATACTGATAATACTACCCACCCCGACGAAATGTCAAAGATGTTCCAGGGTAGTGCTAGTGAAGTTGTCGTGGGGCCACTATTGATAGTTGCTATAATTACGTGCAAAAAAAAATTTATATATGCATACATATATGTATATATACATCCATATATACATATATATATATATATATATATATATATATCGGTGGCAATAAATGATAATGGCTTAAGTTGACATAAGTGGTTTTTCATTTTATAACATATTCTTATTCTCTTCTTCAAGATCTATCAATTAGCTAAATTTCATGTATAAAATGTCATTATTAATAAAACTATATGCATTTATATTTTAAATTAACTTAAGTCAAACACAATTTATTTTAGGCAAACACCTTAATATCTCTAAACACGAAATTTCGACTTAAGCTATTATTATTTAATGCCACAGATATATGTAGGTATATATATATATATATATATATATATATATATATATATATATGTATATATATATATATATATATATATATATATATATATATGTATATATATATATATATATATATATATATATATATATATGTATATATATATATATATATATATATATATATATATATAAATTCTTCTGGTTTCTTGACCTCTTTTTAATTATTATTGTATTCTGATATTTTTAAGCTTAAGGTCTCTTTATTTTAGTTTAATTTTTAATTTCAATATTTCGTCACTCTTTTGTGTGACTTCTTCAGGAAATTAATTATTTTATAAAATAAAATTCTGATATTTTTAAGCTTAAGGTCTCTTTATTTTAGTTTAATTTTTAATTTCAATCAGGTATGTGATGAAAAACGATTGTTTTCAAAACAGAAATCAATTTGAAAAACGATTTAGGTGTGATGAATTTCGATTGATTTCATTTTTGTTTCATTCCGCATCATTTTTATATAAAAACAAGTAAAAACGTTATATTCGACCGGGTCGAATCTTAAATACCCTCCAAATATTTAGTAAGTGAATTTGATATGTTTAACTTGGTGGGACAGAGTTCCTTTATATAATATCGTACGTCAACGCCCACTAAAGGGGGCGGGATTCAAATATATACAATATCATGTTTTCCACAGACGAACGCATGGGCATTGCTAGACCGTCTTAGACTTCATCACAATTCTCTTTGGAGGCTATAAAAACTGTATTTTGGCGGGGTCGCTCTGGCAAGGGCTGTGGGGGAAACATTTCACCTTTGTCATAAAACTCTAAAAATAAATGCTTGGGATAATTATATACAAAATTAAAATTTCTTGTTTTTGGTAGGGTCATTTAGGGGGCGAAGGGGAAGGAGGGGGTAGGGCAGAGTAGTACCAGGTTTCGTCTCAGCTTCGTCATTAAAGCTTAAAAGTGTTATTTTTAAGGAATGTAGGCTTAAGTAAAACAAGTTGTTAAATTTTTATGCTATTTTTGCCTATAATAACGCCCACTAAAGTGAGCGGGGTCAAAAATATTTTTATTTTATTTAATGGCTCCAAGTTTAAGGCGTTGGACCGTATTTGACATAAAAATATATCATTTGCTTAACAAAATAACCAAAAAACTTTAAAAATTATGTTGTTTTTTCTGGGTTGGTTTAGTTCTTCTTAGGGGAACTTTTTTCCCTCTTGCCCGATTTACCCCATCTTCGAACTTAACCTGCTCTAAGTTTTAAAATATATTTATGCCAAATTTCAAGAGTCTAGCTCTTTTCGTTTGGACTGTATCGTGATTTCCACAGACGGACGGACGGACGGACATGCTCAGTTCGTCTTAGATTTCATCACTGATCAAGAATATATATACTTTATGGGGTCTGAGATGGATATTTCGATGCGTTACAAACGGAATGACAAAGTGAATATACCCTCCAAATTCTTTTTTGGAGGGTATAAAAACAACAAAATAAACAACTCTGCATTTGTTTACATTAAAGTTTATGCTTAAAGTGAAAATTGTGTATAAAACATTATATTAAAAATTTTTTAATTAAAATATATTTTTGTGTTGTAACTAAATGGCATCCATTCTGGCAGCAGCAGTACTTTTATTGGAAGAAGATTATGCGAAAGAGAATGTAAGAAGAAAACATTTACGGGTTAGTTCAAATCCATTAGATTTGCCAGAGGACATGTATGTAAAAACATATAATTTGAAAGTGCATAGTTTCTTATATTTGGCTTATATAGATTTATTCAGTGTTACCGGTTGAACAAAGAAGGATTTGTAATGGTATTGAATATGATTGGTAACGATCTGCCACATTCCTTAATTCCGTTGACATTGCAGTTAGCAGCAGCACTAAGATTCTTTGCAGAGGGTGACTTTCAAAGATCTATTGGAAATGTTGCAAATACATCAATGCATCGTTCAACAATATCAAAATCAAGGCAGATTTACCAGGTACTCTTACTAGTAAAACAATGAAACAACACCAAAAACCACACGTATTTTGTTGGTAGAAAATGAAGAGCTAATGTCAAAATCAGGGAAGAAGAAGCATCATTAACAAGGAAGATTTAAGAAAAAAAAACATTTTATGTGGCTTGTATATAAACTTTTGACAGTAGCTCAACAAATTTCAATATACAGCTGCGGTACTGAGAGTACCTGGTAAATCTGCCTTGATCAAAATATTTAACAATTCTTTTACATTGCCTTGAAAAACAACTCACTCGAAATCTCATTAAATTAAAATAAATTGTTAATTTTATCAACGGGCTTAAGTTCGAATCTGCAAGACTGCAAACAACTTTTTATTATTTTATTAATAAATGATTTTTTTCAAATTCTATTTTATTAAATTATATTAAGATTGGAATATTAAGAATATTTTTCAATAATCATCAAACCAGCAGAACGGATCAGTACTGATTTCGAGGCCGCTACGCCATCTCATCAGCGTTCTTTGTTCAATTTTTCCACTTTTGCAAGTGGTGCTAGTTAGTAGGAAAATTCATACATAATTTAACTAATAATAAAAATATAATACATAATTTCATAATAAAAATTCATGCATAATTTAAAACATTGCGGGGGCACGCGCACTTGTTCATTGTAAATTGACAACTAAATTCAATTACTTGAACATAAATAACAAAGAAGCTTTAGTTATCAGCAGCCGATGGCTCTGGAAAAAGCGAAAGAGATACATGGAATATTGGGAATATTAATCGTCAGGGTTGGGGAATTTCGTACTAACCAAAAATGTAATAACTTAAAAATATGAATGTGATAACTTCTCATATTCAATTTTCGTTAAAATATTGGTTAAATAGTTGATATTCCTACTAACTAGCACCACTTGCAAAAGTGGAAAAATTGAACAAAGAACGCTGATGAGATGGCGTAGCGGCCTCGAAATCAGTACTGATCCGTTCTGCTGGTTTGATGATTATTGAAAAATATTCTTAATATTCCAATCTTAATATAATTTAATAAAATAGAATTTGAAAAAATTCATTTATTAATAAAATAATAAAAAATGGTTTGCAGTCTTGCAGATTCGAACTTAAGCCCGTTGATAAAATTAACAATTTACATAAGAAAGTTCGACTAATAAAAATTCATACATAATTTATTAAATTAAAATCTAATGAAGAAGATATGAAAAAGTCTAAAAAGTTTTTTTTTTTCGAAAAATATGGTATACCCGGTGTGATTGGTTGCATCGACGGAACATATGTTCCACTAAAGAGACCTACTGATGAGGAATACCTTTATTTTAATAGAAAAGGCTATTACAGCATATATGCTATGATCGTAAGTTTAATGAATTTACTTTTATAACACATATACACACAAATGTATGTAGATGCAGTATTTTATGCATGCAAATAATTTTTTTATTACAGATATGCGATTACAAAACCATCATCAAAGCTGTTGACGCAACTAGGCCTGGATCCAGCTACGATTCGTTTATATGGACTATGAGCAAATCTCGAAACACTTTTGTGTCGAAATATGAAGGCGGTGACCGCGGATCGTGATTATTAGCAGATTCTGGGTCTGCCTTGGAACCATTTGTTATAACTCCATACAGAACTCCTAGCACAATTATACAACAAAACTTTAATAAAAAGCATGCATCAGGTAGAAATATTGTGGAGAGAACAATTGGAGTGCTAAAGAGTCGATTCAGATGCCTGTCTCGAACTCTTTGGTATTCACCATCAAAAGTTGTTCAAATTATTAATTTACATAACCTATGTAACTCGTTGAAAATTGAACCTAGTATGGAAGGTTTGCAAGAAGTAAGCAGCGATGAAAACTCCGAATCAATTGAAGAAAACGAAGACCAAACAGATAATAATGCAATTACCATAAGAAATATGATTGCGGAAAGCTTAAACTACATCTAAAAATACACATACATATTTAAGTTAACAAAATATATGAATTCATTTTATTTAAATTAAAATAAAGAAATACATAATTTAAACTATTGCAATTCTTTTAATTTATCCAGCTCAAACTGTTTTTGCTTTATTTCGAAGTCTAGTTTGTTTAAATAATTTTTTTCTCCCTGTGATGACGTTGTGGTTAAGGTTTGAATGGCTTTGTATGTACGTCTAATATTGGAACATATTATGTCTAGACTTTCGTTGGTTTTCTGACCAATTTCCGAAACTTTTTTTAAAGCTTCCGATAATTCTTTTCCATTTCTGTTGTCATTTTCAATGTAAGTTTTTAAATTATCTTTTAAGCTATCAGTCGTTCGTTGTCTTTCGTATATTTTGTGAAAATCTCTTAGACGTAGAAGGAGCTGCATGTTTTTAGTTATACTTACTTTTTTCCATCCATTAACATCATGTATCGGCGGACCCAAGCTATTTAACTCTGCTACCAGATCCTTCCACAAGTTTTCTATATCTATTTTATCGCTTCTTGTAAAACCCCTAGCTACATCGACATGATTTTGCATGAAATCAACCTGTGCGTCTTCCTGACGAGAATTTTTGTGCCGGCCCCTGGCAAAACCAAATGTAGAATTATATTTCAAATTATTAAGAAAAAAATTAAATTTACTTACATTTCCTCGTTAATCTTTTAAATGGCGAGTTAAAAAAAACAGCTAATGCACGGTTGCTTTAAAAGCAATTTTAAACTGATGTTATCATTTTACATCACATAGCAAAACGATAATTTCCCTTTGAAACAAATTGGAATTTAGAACTGATATTACAAAAAGATTCAAATAAACACATCACACCTTATGTCGTTTTGAAATCGTTTTTGCATCTAAATCGTTTTTCATCACATACCTGAATATTTCGTCACTCCTTTGTGTGACTTCTTCAGGAAATTAATTATTTTATCAAATAAAATAATTAATTTATTAATTAGTTTATTAATTAATTAAGTAATTGTGGCGTACCATCACTTTATAAAACGCGCATATCTCTGGGAGAGAACATTTTTGGGGCATGGGATCGGTCCTATTCGATGCTCCAATGTTGTCCACAAAAAAAAAATTGAAAATTGATTTTTTTGCCCTTAGGTTCCTTTCTCCATGCGCTGTCATATATATATATATATATATATATATATATATATATGTATATATATATATATATATATATATATATATATGTATATATATATATATATATATATATATATATATATGTATATATATATATATATATATATATATATATGTAGGTATATATATATATATATATATATATATATATATATATATATATATATATATATATATATGTAGGTATATATATATATATATGTAGGTATATATATATATATATATATATATATGTATGTATATATATATATATATATATATATATATATATATATGTATATATATATATATATATATGTATATATATATATATATATATATATATATATGTATATATATATATATATATATATATATATATATACATATATATATATATATATATATATATATATATATATTAGGGCGACAATGAAATATATGTGAAAAATTTTTTTCCAGAATTTTAAGCAAAAATGTGAAGATTCTTTTGCCACTTGGTCTAAAACTTACTTGCTGAAAATTTGAGCCAAATCGGATAACTCTATCCCGTGCACCTTTGAGGTCAAAGTTCAAATTTTGGGAAGTTCTGTATATTTAACTATAATTGATCTAAAAATAACGTTTTTTAAAGTATATACATTTAAATTGTTCAGAAACTGGATATTTTAGATATTTTTAAAAGTATTCTGAAATATTATGAGTAAATTTAACCCTTTTTTGCAACTGGGGTCAAATCTACACATTTGCTTAAATTAGCTATAAATCCAATATTTAAAAAAAGTGTAAGATATTATTTCTCAAAACGAAAAACTGAAATTTTAAAACCAATATTTAAAAATATATATTTATGTGAATGTTTTTCGTATAGAAGCAAAAGCAGTATATTTTAATTGGAATAAAAATATGTTTTTAATATAAAAAGTAAGGCAACTTGAAAGGTCTTTTTCGGTAAGTTTGATTAAATGGAATCATTTCATATTGTTGTCGATAGTTTTGAACAACCTAAAAAGAATCACAATAATTATTTAAATGTAAATTAGTTAAATTTAAATATAACTTACTTTGAATAAATATTGTCGCTGCTGTTCATCTCTTGTGATCTTCTCATGATAATCTTCAACAAGTTTAATACCTCGTTCGGCGCATTCATTAACAACCTTTAGTTTTTGAATAATAAATTTTCCTTTTCTATAATCTTCACAATCTTTCCAGCTACTTGGGTCTTTTTGTAAAAAATCCATTGAAATTTGGAATCTCTTCAAAACACTTTTCGTATTTTTGGATACAAGTTCAATCAAAATTGATGAATTACCTTTAGCGAAGGAAGTATTAAGATTTTCTTTTTTAATTAAACACTTTTTCAAAATTTCTTCTTCCTCAAGGTTTTCTTCTTCCATAAAAGTCAAAATTTTTTTAGCCATTTTGTTTTTTGTTTCAAAGTCTATTCTATCATCGAATAAACTCTATGCTACGCATTATTCATTAAGGTAATATATGTAGATGATTAATAAACTTTGTTATGACTCTATCAGCAATTTGTTCATTTATTTTTTTATAATCTTCTAAATTTCTCAAAAATAACATGTCGTTTAAGGGAGCTTTCTCCGCTTTATCTGAATTGAACCAGAAAAATGCATAGCACTTTATAACAAAACCTGCAACTTCAACTAGACCATTTATTTCCAATTCTGTGATTTCTGGGAATTGATTGCGAAACATCAATATCTTAAGGCAATATATTCCCTTAGCCATCCATCTAGCTAAATGAAGAGCACCGGGTTTAAAAAATTTTATGCCACTAAGAGGACTCCCACCCAGAAATATGATAATTAATTCCAGGAACTCTTTTTAGTCATTTCGTGGAAAGTCCTCTTTAACTCTTATATTTGCAAAATCTAAAATTTTACTGCAATCATCACCTACTATTTCTTTTATTCGAGGTATTGCTAATCCCGTCATATACTCATCCTTTTTTACGTTTGACCATTGTTTTTTGAATGTTTTAAATAAGCTGACTTCTGGGCCAGTCGAAGAAAAATTTTTGTTTCATTAAAAACAGCTGCTAAAATTATTTCAAACACATGGTGTCTGCATCCTAGGAACAAAATGTCTCTACGTATTGTTTTTCTAATATATTGCAGGCCCCTTTAAATTTGCCGGTGTTTGAGGCGGTTGTGTCAAAGACATATGCCTCGATTCTATCCAAAACTTGATACTCTTCTAATGAATCATATACTGCAGATGCTATTTCAACGCCAGTTCCAGCCGGTATATCAGGAATATTAATTATTTGTTCAAAATCGGGAGCGATTGCAATTATTGACAGTCGGTCTTCGTTTTTTCCTGATATGCCAGATAACAGTTTTGTATCCCAGTGTATCGTTAGTGGCTGAGTATTGGATTGAAGTTTTAACCCGATTCGAGTACTATTTGCTTTTCTGAATGCATCCCTTTGCTGATGAATAGACGTGCGGTTAATAACATACTCTGATGAGTTTAATCCAACTGCATCCAAAACTGCAATAAGCATGTGAACAGTATCTCTAGAGCTTAATTTTAATTTAGCTAAAACTGCAGCAAGTCTGTACGTTAACATTTCTTTAGATGGCCTTTTTGTGTTTAAAGCAGATACGAGCATTTCATAGCACAATTGTGCTGAGATCATTCACACGTATTCTTACCCTCTTTAATTTAGTCGTCGATGAGACAGCGACGAATGAATTTCAGGCGGATGCTTACGAATTTTTTTCTATTTTTTTCCAGAATATTTGCCCAGCAAACAATTTCAGTCATGATGATATGCGAAAAATATTTTATCATAAACAATCCATTCGATAACATACAATGCCTTTTTTACAATTTTTCTCCAATAACGAACTATACTAATTCTTCTAATTTAGTAACACACTTAGTCTTATTAATTAGTCTGTGTAAAATCTTATCAAAAATATTTTAAATATGTTTCCCATATGAAATGATCTTCCATGCCGACAAATATCAAAGGTTATTAAGTTTAATACATCCAACAGCGTATATATTTTTTTTTGGCGAATATTCAGTGTTATGCTCCAGCAAACAACCATTCTTTTATTTATTTATTTTTCTATCTTTTTTAATTATTTTTCATATGACTGTTTACTTAGAAAAAGTTTTATTTTTAATTAATAATTTTACGTAATCAACGTTTTTTTTCAACTTAGAAAATTTGCTACTTATGTATAAATATATATATAATGCACCATTATCTTTCAAACGCTTGGCTTTTTGTTTGGTGGGTAGCTCGCAAGCTCAACACATACACAATTTACCAATACATTGACGGTGCCCACCACTGGTTTAAAGTATTTTGTTTTTGTGAACTATTCAAAGTATCAGGACAACTCGTGGTCATTGGGTCTATTATATGATCATTAGCTTCCGTAGATTCACCGTTTTCTGACTCATCTGAACTTGTTACATATGTAGTAAATCCTATAATTTTTTTTATATGATTATAAAAAAAAATCAACAATTTTTTAAATATTTTAGGTGGAAATAATGATTTTAGTATATTAAACCCATTACAGAGTAATAGAAGGCTTTGCTGGGTTTGTAAAAGTTTCACAGATTTATAAAAAATAGTTAATTACTATAAAAATAACCTTTTGATGTTGAAGGAGCCTCTTGATACATTTTTCTTTTAGTTTCTTCCCGCTGCTTCCGGGTTTCACGTCTTTCTTCAGTTTTCTTTAATTTTGCATCAACTCCCACCATGCAACCTTCTCCTCCTTTTTCTCTCTGTTTCAACAAAAACAATTTATCCTCCTCGATTTTCATTAACTTAAGTGCATCGGGATGTGCGATGTCAAACAAATCATCGAGTCCATCTTTCCATGCTTTTCTATTTTTCTTATAAATTTCGGATGTTCTGCTTTTCCGTCTATTCATTTCCCTCCACTCCTCGTACAAGCGAGTTAATTTCTTCTCTGCATTTTGAATTGACATAGTAGGAATCCGAGCTTTTTCCCGAAAAGTAAAACACTCCTTTACCACCAGTCGTACACTGTCTTTATTTTTTAATTTCACAGTTCTTAAATTATAAAATATAACTCTGAGACAATCCCCTATTGATGAAAGTTTACTCCCAGTTAATTGACTTTTTTCAAAACCGAAGAGATAAATTTCATCTCTTAATAAAGGCATTGTTTGAAACTATTTTTTTGACAAAATACCACTTTGCACTGTTAACTCGAGCGTTTAACACGTCAAACTGATTAAAATAAAAAAGCTTCGCAATTATTTATAATTTCTTGTAAAAAAAATAGATCTAGTATGCCTTGACTTTTTTTATACATCCGTTAAATTGAAATATTATCGGTTTATATCTACAGCAACTGATAAAAATCATGTTTTACAGGGGTTGAAGTCTATACTAACAGGTTACATACAGGACGGTTCATATATATTTTTATTTCGTAATGAAAACAAAATATTTCAAATGGGTAGTTTTGACCCTAGTAGCTAAATAGGGTTAATATTTCTATTAAAAATATTTTTCGTTTTTCAGGATTAGTATATCACCTTTTTTAAATGTTGTATTTAAAGCTAAGAAATTTGGTGGTTTTGACCCCCGTAGCAAAAAAGGGTTAAATTTACTCATAATATTTGAGAATACTTTTATAAATATCTAAAACATCCAGTTTCTGAACAATTTAAATGAATATACTTAAAAATACGATATTTTTAGATCAATTATAGTTAAATATACAGAATTTCCCAAAATTTGAACTTTGACCTCAAAGGTGCACGGCATAGAGTTACCCGATTCGGCTAATATTTTCAGCATGTAAGTTCAACACTATGTGGCACATTAATCCTATTGGAATTCGGTATAGTTCATATCGAAAAGCTATTTTTTTAGCTCCAATATAGGCGAATACACTATATATCCCAAAATTTTAACTTTGACCTCAAAGGTGCACGGGATAGAGTTATCCGATTTGGCTCAAATTTTCAGCAAGCAAGTTTTAGACTAAGTGGCAAATAAATCTTCACATTTATCATCAAAAATCCAAAGTTGATTTTTCATTGTCACCCTAATATATATATATATATATAGTATATATATATATATATATATATATATATATTTATATATATATATATATATATATATATATATATATATATATATATATATATATATAAATATATATTTATATATATATATATATATATATATATATATATATATACAGTACTTTTCGCTTATAGTCCACAACTGCAGTTGCCCAACTTTTGGGACTATGAGCGAATTTGGACTATATCTGATTTTCTTTATAAGCCACTAAATGGATTATAAGTGAATCCTGATTTAACCCACATTTCGGACTACATAAAATTACTTTCTTTCACTTTTTTAAAACAAAAGAATAGTTTATTTAAAACAACCAAATATTGATTTAATTTAACTCAGTAGTTAAAACAAAAACATTTATTATATAAATGAAATTTATTTGTTGGTGGTTAAGCAATGTCTATATGCATTTCATTGGTGCTTTACCAAATCGTCAGTAGACCTTAACCACAGTTTTGAAAAGCTAAAAACCTCTTATCTTATGCATATACTTCCGAAAACCATCTGAGAATTCACAACCTGTAAATTAAAAATTATTTTCAAATATAACAACAGAATAAGAATAGTAGGCCATGAAACTCATACAAAACTAAGCCAACAAATAAAGTATATTCGATGTGAATCTATTTTATTTTTCTACACCTTTATACAATCAGAAATCCATTGGATAACAAGAAAAGTATTTATAAGGCAAAATGAAAAATAAAATCCAAATCAAACTATTATGAAATGTTTTTTTATTTGACACATTGTTGTCACAACACTATTATATATAAATGAAATTTTTTTTGTTGGTGGTTAAGCAATGTCTATATGCATTTCATTGGTGATTTACCAAATCGTCAGTAGACTTTACCCACAGTTTTGAAAAGTTAAAAACCTCTTATCTTATGCATATACTTCCGAAAACCATCTGAGAATTCACAACTTGTAAATTACAAATTATTTTCAAAAATAACAACAGAATAAGTCAAAAGTACTGTATATTGAAAGATATAATTTTAATGCTTACGGACTTTATTTCAGACTTTGGTTGGTTTCCCCTCTGGACGATAACTCTCCATGCGGGTGCTGGCTGCGCTGATGTCTTGCTTCCATTGCGCTATAATTGTCCCTTGTTGTCGCACTCATCCACCTTTCTCTATTTTTTTCCAGGTTACTCCGACGCACATCACCACTTTTTTTTACTTTCCTTTTTTTGTTAATTTTTTCAACGGGCTTAAGTTTTAAAATTCTATTTATTATTTTATATTAAGATTGGAAAATTAAGAATATTTTCAATAATCATCAAACCAGCAGAACGGATCAGTACTGATTTCGAGGCCGCTACGCCATCTCATCAGCGTTCTTTGTTCAATTTTTCCACTTTTGCAAATGGTGCTAGTTAGTGAGAATATCAACTATTTAAACAATGTTATTAACGAAAATTGAATATGAGAAGTTCCCACATTCATATTTTTAAGTTATTACCTTTTTGGTTAGTACGAAATTCCCCAACCCTGACGATTAATATTCCCAATATTCCATGTATCTGTTTCGATTTTTCCAGAGCCATCGGCTGCTGATAGCTAAAGCTTCTTTGTTATTTATGCTAAAGTAATTGAATTTAGTTGTCAATTTACAATGAACAAGTGCGCGTCCCCCACAATGTTTTAAATTATGTTTTTTTTCTTTTCCTTCTTCTTTTTTTCATTTCTTGTCCTTTTTATTTATTTATTTATTTGTTGGCCAAAAACTTTTCTTTTAATTTACCGTCCTCGCTGTTATTCCACCATCACTTTCAAAATCCAAATCCAAAAAGAACGCTCCTACTTAACGCTACCGCCTTTAACAGCCTTGTTTTTTGGTGGCGTGATGCGCTTCTTTTTTCTCGAAGTCTCCACATCATGCCACTTAACCGTTACTTTTCGTCCTGGCTCTTTATCTTATTTAAGCATTATGCCTTCGCGCCAGCGTCTTTAGATTTTCTTTCTTTGTCACCTAAGTGTCAAATTATCTGTCACCTTCCAAAAATTACAACCCTTGCCCTGCCATCCCAAATACAACCATAAATGTGTAACGTTGCAACCCTCACTGGGATATATCTGTTATCTGCCGGTTCATGGCTAGACATTAACATTCCCCGGGGAATGTTAGTAATGTCCGAATGGTCGAACATGACACAGATGATGATGGTTATTGTTAAGAATTAGATACGTAATAGAGCTGTTCAAATATGTATTTTTATTCCCTTTTTAACCTACTTCCAATAAACCTGTATTAAATAATGAACTAATAATAGTAAAAATATAATAACAATAATTTGAGGCCTCTTACTATCATAGGTTTCTAGATAGCAAATTTTTTTAAATTATTTTTCCGCAGTCCTATTCCGCCAATTTTTTGACCAACTTCGAAAATCGCTCTCTTTAAGCGATATTGACCAAAAAAATCTAAAATTATAAACAGGGAGAGTCACCAGGAATTAATTCCCATTTTAGCCATCGAAAACCCCAGTGTGAGTCGCCGATTCATTCGTAAGCTCTCTTTGAAAAACTCTGGACTACCGCTTGGAATATCCTTTTCCCAAAAGTTGCCATTACAATTCTAAGGTTTTATTATTTATATTTATTAGTTCAAATCTCAATAAATTATTTAAAATTCTTACAAATGTCCACAGGCATTTTGGACCCGAAACACGTTGCGCATAAATCAAGATTTCATCCTCATCGCCGCCGTCGTCTTGTATAATCTCTAATGAAGTAGTAATTGCTTCTACTCTCTAAGAGCAATAATTAATCCAACAATTGCAGAAATTTTTAAATCCATTTAATTAATGTTTTTTGTTTGCCCAAACACGTGAGGTGATGTTGGCTGAAGTAGTAGAACACGAGACTATGAAGCGGAGGGTCCAGAGTTCGAGCCCCCGCTGTGTTATGAAATATTGTGATGAATTCTTCTGATCAGCATTAGTGCGTGTTAGTTGTTGCCAGCCTGTTTCAATGATGAAGGCATAGTCACTGGTCACTGAATATGATTGGCAGCGACTGACACTATCATGTACTAAAAGCTGAGTAACAGCACCCACCTTCGTCGGCATTGTAGCGAAAATTAGCCGGCGAAGTAAAAGGTTGAAATAGCTACAACAAACTGTGTATCTTCTCTCTCATCTTTCTTAATCTGTCCCCTCAATACTATCCCCTCGTTTTCAGATCCGGCGCAATGCATTGCATATATAGGGGTCAACCCCTGAGTGCTGGGCCAAGATAAAAAAAGTAATATTTAACAGATGAAAGATGTTGAAAATGTAATGTAAACAGTTCTTTCAATTTTCAACATCTTCCACACACATCTCTAAGATGTGATTAAGTGTAAATACGCTAATAGGAGTGCACTTTTACTCCCTAAAGAAATATCTTTTTTAACATAGTTTTATACATGCGAGTACATACTTTCATATATGTTTATAGATTTGAACAAAAATAATTAATTTCCTGAAGAAGTCACACAAAGGAGTGACGAAATATTGAAATTAAAATTTAAATAAAGGGACCTTAAGCTTCAAAATATCAGAATAAAATAATGATTTGAACAAAATTGTAAACTCATTTTAATATGCATATTATTAAAAATTACGCATACAAAAACATAAAAGTTTTTTATTTAAAAATACAGGTATAGCGGTATGCCACAAAACTAAATCATGTACAGTCTGCATAATTATATATATGTAACCAAATGTGTATCAAACAAACCAAAAAAAGAGTAATAAAAACATGTAGAAGCATGCGTAATATAAGAAATAATTTTTATAAAAATGCATACGTTGGAAATTTTTATCACAAAAGAACTCGTCCGTCCATCAGTTGTGAAAATTTATTATGAACTTCAGTAGAAGCATGCTGAATCATAAACAGAGTATCAATTTCAATTAATATGGCCCCTCTTTTTTATTCGTTTCTTCAAATTGGAATAAATTTACCAGCTCATCATACAGCTACCAACAAATTTTAATCTATTATCCATAAGGTACACGCATACATGCAACTCTGCGTTGTGATTCATCTTAATTGTCAGAAATATTAATGGGAATTGTGAAAATTTAGTGGAAATTTTCAAAGCAAATTATGTATGATGTATGAAATTTGTGAGTACGTGTGCTAAAAAACAAAAGATTCATCAGAAATTTTGAGTATCCCACCAAAAGGATTTAACGTTATTTTTTAAAAATAGCCAGGTTGCAAAGAACATAACATAATTTAGTGTAATTACTTTCATTAAAAGGAGTTGCATTGATAGTGGCCATAATTTTGTGTCTAGTAACGTGAAATTCTCATGTTTGATTCAATGCAATGTGAACTTTTGTGCTTTAAAATTGATATTAAATAAATGTGCCTAGGTTATTTCTCTTCAATCTTTCTTCTTTGTAAAAACTAGGTTTTGTGCGGCTGCTTATTAGTAAAAATTGCTTAATATACTCATATATTTGTGAAATTTCCTGGAAATATGTTAACACACAAATGCACACTCAGAATCAGCATTTTAGCTAATGCGTGTACCTTAGACCGCACATGTGGGCAGACACAAACTCCTACACATATGGATAGGTCACAGAAGCACTCATGGTCACACACACATATATACATACAGATATATATAACCATGGTCACATTTTTTTATTTTTTATTAGGACTTAGGGGATGACCCCTACTAATGCGTACATTGTGCTGGAACTAGGAAAATTGGTTGTGGGAAGGAGGATAAAGGGAGTAGTGTTTATGGACATTCGATTTGAATTTCTCCGGCAGGAAAGACCTCCGCAGGGAGTTTATTCCACTTACGGGCAGTACGGGCAAAGAATGAATTTTCCCTGTAATGCGTAGTGCGGTTCACTGATAAATCCACCACATATGGGTGTGATCGCACTGTAGAGCGTGTTGAGCGTAGAAAAGTGGGCGTTTCGGGAAAGAGATCCCTGACTTCGGTGGAACAAAACCCGTTATAGTAACAATAAAACAGTGAAAGCATATGAATGGCAAAAACACCCCACATTGCGTCGATGATCAAGTGAGTCAATAGAGTTGGCTACCCTACCGTCTCCTATGAGTTTCTTCGCCCTCTCCTGTACACGGTCGAGTAACTTCAAAATAGACTTTGAAGCTCCGGACCATATATGAGAGTTGTATTCCATCTTCGGTCGGATGTAAGTGGTATAAATAATAAGGAGATCAGAGATGAAGCAGCGTGATCGGGCTTGCGTCGCACAGAGGGGTGAAATCGCAAAAAATGGATATTAATTGAAAAATGAAAATTTGTTTTTTGAAAAATATTTAGTAACCGATTAAAGTATATAAAATTCTACGTCACTACTGAAAATTTCAATGTCATATGTTGTTTACTTGTCAAGCTGCATTATATTAAAGTTAAGTAATTTTTGAGCGATTCGCGTACGATAGTGTTAATTGAAATTCGGTATATTTCGACGCTTAATATATAGTTTTTCGCAAGTCAAAAGTAATAATTTTACTATGGAATCTTCAACCTCAGGTATTTTAGCGTTGTTCTAAAAATAATTGTGTTAACAAAAGTTGTGTAGAAATATTTTTAAAAAAATTTTTAAAATGTGTCTAAATTTTGGCTATTTTCAAAATATTCGTGGATATTTAAATATGAATGGGGTAAGTTGGGGTTAGAATATTAATTTTTTAAGAAACTACAGTTTCTAGGCTTTCATATTCAGTAATAACATTTTGCGCGAATTTTTTTATTAATTTAATTGTGAAAATAGTCACTCTAGCAAAGAACACCAGTTCTTGTCTTTTGTTTGCTTTGTCTTCGTTTTCGTTGTTATAATTGTTGTTTTTGTATATCGTTTGCAACTGTGTGTTACAATGACAAGAGTGTTACAATGAAATGTGACATTGTGTTGTGTATTGAAACGTGAAACTTAATTGTAATTGTGCGTTATGTGTTGTAGAAGTGGAATTTGATGAATGTTCTATAAAAACAAAAACAAAAAAATGCAAAGCCTTAAGAGATAATTCATCGCTGTCTGAGTTAAGTTATGCCACTCAAATGAGTTTGCGAGCGTCTGGCCAAATAGAGGCATCAAAAATATTGAAAGATGGTACTTCGTCCCCTTCTAGAGCGACATTATATAAGGCAAGTTTAACATCACAAGGCCAGGGAAAACAACTGAGTGCTGAAGCATCATTACTTGTTATGGTAGAAGCAAAGTTAACGCGCAGTCAGTATGACGTGATTAGAAAAGCTGCTCCGGATAAGTTTCCTTCTTATAAAGTCGTTCAACAAGCGAAGAGATGCTGTTACCCTAAGAGCGAGGCAATAACAGTGTCCGAAACAAAAGCTGAAATAAGTCTGCAAGCTCTTCTTAATCATACTGTTGAGCGTTTGATTTTACTTCAAAAAGATGTTTTTGCCACCTTAAGTGACGAAGATTTGTCAAAAACTATTCTGTATTCTAGGTATGGATTTGATGGTAGCTCTGGACACAGCTCATATAAATTACCAATTAAAAACTGGCAAGCAAAAACTGAATCCGACAAATTAGTTGTTGCTGAAAACAAGAGTCGTATTCAAACGGAATTTAGAAAAAAAAACTGGATTTATTATTGATCAACCTAAGCCAGGCTTCGGCAATTCAAATGATGGCAACACAGCAAGAAGAGTTTTTGAAAACGCTGAAATCACAGCAGATATTACGAAACTAGATCTGGAGCTGATTAAGGACATGCACACAATATTAATTGCCGTATCTTGTGGTCATGACATCAATGTAGAAAAATTTTGAGTATTTGCTCAGAATACAGCTCGACTTTTTGTTAAGAAGTATAAGTGGTTTTACATGCCTCCAACCTTGAATAAGTTTTTAATACATGGCCTAGAAATCATTTCGCACGCGCTATTACCGATCGGTGAATTGTCTGAGGAAGCCCAGGAAGCCCGAAACAAAGATTTTAAAAACTACAGAGAAAATTTTTCTCGCAAATGTAGTCGGGGGGATTGCAATCGAGACATATTAAATAGGTTCCTACTAAGTTCAGATCCAATCCTATCTTGTAAAACAAAATTGCCAAAAAAAAATTCCACCAACTTCCAAAATCAGTAGTAGATCTACTAGTTTCGCCTTCAGTTTTGACGAACGTGGCACCAGAAGGCGCAAATCATGATACAGATGACGATGATGATTATAACGAGGGCGATGCATTGGAGTATGATGACTTTGGGCATATTTTTTAAAATAGCAGGTCAGAAACACATATCTTATAATAAATATATCCATATATATAAATACTTACAGTACAATATTGGGAAAGTTTCATGACAGTCGGTCTATTACTATGGCCGCTAGAGCAATTTTTAATAGGGGGAGTGGCACCGCCCACTTTTCCAAAAGATGTGTAGTAGTGAAATACTTCACTCTTCAATGTTCAAACCAGACTGACTGTTCTTTATTTTCAAAAAAAGACATAAGCATCCGTATTCTAAGTAAATATAAGTTATGAACTAAAGTAAATACGTTTATAAGTATACAAGAAACAAATGAACATAAACGGTCGCACTCAAAGTAAATAGCAAGGATATATAAGCTTAACATAAGCAAGCAGACACAGATCACATTAAAGGGAACATCCTTATACATACTAGGCAGCGAATATGTGTAAAGTAAGAAACACAAACGATCGCCCATAAATGAAATAATGTAGGAAAGGAATATAAACTTAGAATAAATAAGCGCGAAACAGATTATATTAAAGGGTAGATCTTTATACATACGAAGCAATGTATCAAAGTTAATACATGTGAAACAAAGAAACATAGGCGACCGTACTTAAAGTAAATAACATAACAAGGGAATATAAACTTAGTTAGCTAGTTATGTTTAAATATAATAACTAAATATGTACAAATGTATGCATACCGTATTCCTACGAAACGGTCATGAACGTCTAGACACGAGGAAGCATACCAGTTGGGGAAACCATACCATATCCCATACTTGACTACAACTCAGCCATCCTGACAAACGAGGTCACCTGACCTCGTGTCGCGTCAACAGTGAGCCGTCCCTGAAACCAGGGACGCATGTTATTGACAGCCCACACACCTTTATAAGGGTTTCGGGATTGTTGAAAACCCTCGACGTCCTCTATTAAATATCTATCGTTCTTTAACGCCTTTGCCACCCTATATGGCCCCTTAAACCTTGGAATAAGTTTCTTCGACACCCCCACATGTGAGTCAAAATTCCTAATCATCACGTAGTCGCCCTCCTTATATTCCGTACCCGCCTTTCTACGCCTATCAAAATATCGCTTGTTATAGTCCTGTGAAATCCTCTGCCTCTCGGAGGCCGCTTGTCTCAGGCAAGAATGGTCAGCTTGTCCGTCGCGTCCGACGTCGTCAAGTATAC
Organism: Linnaemya tessellans; assembly: GCA_951800035.1. Taxonomy (NCBI): domain Eukaryota; kingdom Metazoa; phylum Arthropoda; class Insecta; order Diptera; family Tachinidae; genus Linnaemya; species Linnaemya tessellans. Next base: position 39,375,859 of record OX637537.1, read on the forward strand.
ACTCAGTCAACTGGTCCCCTATGGGGCCCTTTGTCTTAGTCCGAACAACATAACGCTAGGGTGTTGTCCGATTGTTCTATGAACCGTATTATTCAGTGTGAATTCTACCCCATCCAACACCAAATCCCAAAACAAACCCTTCTCCGGCCGGACCAGCTTGGCCAGCATCGGTCCCAAGCTCCGGTTCACCCTCTCCACCTGCCCATTTGCCTGTGGGGACCCAGTTGCTATCTTGACATGTTGCACATCATTCTCATCAAGAAACTCACGGAATTCCGCCGAGGTAAATGCCGTCCCCCTGTCGCTTACAATACACCGCGGTCGACTATACGCCCTAAAATAATCTCTTAAATGACTAACTACCTCTTTCGTCTTCGTAGTCCTAGTGGGGTAAAGTCTCACAAACTTAGTCGAAGCATCTATAACGACCAGTACATGTCTCAAGCTTCTCCCATTGTCGACTGGTCCGAAGTGATCGATGTGAACAACATCAAATGGTGCCGCAGACTTGGGGACGTTGTTCAAGAAACCTTCCTCCTTACCCTGTTTTCCCGAGTATGTGATACACCTCAAGCAATTCTGGTACGTGCTCCAAGGCCTTCTTCCGTATCCGCGGAAACCAGTAACTGCCGGATATAATATCCACCATCTTATCGACGCCCACGTGGTCCATCTCGTCATGATATATGTAGAGTACATGACTCTCCATTGCCTTTGGAACGCAGAGTAACACCTTCTCGTCCTTGTTCGTCTTCCTGTACACTATTCCATTCCGCATCTCGAACACCTTGCTTTGTTTCCTCTCGAGACTGTCCTTAATTTCCAGTAACACAGGGTCCCTATTCTGACAAATAACCAGATTCTCCCCAAAACTATTACTTTCAACTGCCATCACGCGTAGGCTCCTACTTAACGCGTCTACGTGCTGCATCCGTGACCCTGGCCTGTGCTCCAAAATATAGTCATAGTCCTGAAATTCAAGGCTCCATCTTGCTATTCTCGGGTTCATCTCCCTACGGTTTAGAGTCATTGTCAGTGAGTTACAGCCAGTTATTATCTTGAAAGTCTTCCCTTGCAGATAAGGCCTAAATCGCCTCAGAGCGTAAAGTATGGCAAGCGTCTCCAATTCGAAGCTATGGTATTTCGCCTCTGCATCGCTAGTCCTCTTCGAGTAATAAAATATCGGATGCATCTTCCCATCACCCTTCCTCTGTATCAATATGGCCCCAAAACCAGTACTGCTAGCGTCACAATGTAACTCAGTCTCGTCTTTAGGGTCATACAAGGCCAATATCGGAGCCTGCAGCAACCTCTGCTTCAGCGTTTCAAAAGCCTCCAGCTCGACTGGTCCAAAAACAAAACTTCTGTCCTTTCTTGTTAAATCCGACAATGGTCTCGCAACTGTAGAAAAATCCTTGACAAACCTTCTAAAATAGGATGTTAACCCCAGGAAACTACGCACCGAGTGCACATTCGACGGCACAGGAAAATTCCCAACGGCCTGCAAACCCGCACCATCCGCCCTAATCCCGTTGCCACTAATCTCATAGCCAAGATACCTAATGTCCGTCATCAGGAAATCGCATTTGTCGAGCCGTAGTTCCAATTTATTTCTAACCAAACGTACAAAAACGTCACGCAAAATCTCTAAATGTTCTATAACATCCGTAGTCGCTATCATTATGTCATCCATGTAAACTATCAACCTACCATCTCTAACCATGTCCGCAAAAATCCTGTTGACAAAACGTTGAAACACTGATGGGGCGTTTTTCAGTCCAAACGGCATCCTTAAAAATTCGTATTGCCCCAACTGTGTCACAAAAGACGTGTACCTAACCGATTCGTCATCCACAAAAACGTGATAAAATCCGTTCTTCAAGTCCAACTTGGTAAAATACCGTTTCCCTGCCAACCTATACAAAAGCTCGTCGATAAGTGGAATAGGGTAATTATCCCTCAAAGTCATCCTGTTCAGGGTCCTATAGTCCACGCACATACGGAGCTCGCCTGTCTTCTTCCTCACCAGAACTATGGGCGACGCATATTCCGACTCGCTTGGTCTTATGTAACCCTTTTCTAAGTAGTCTTCTAAAATATTCTGCAACTTTCCCCTTTCATCGTAGGATAACCTCCTAGGCCTACAGCTAAACGGTTTTCCTTTCTCCAAGTTCAATTTAATCCTGCACCTTGTCTCAGGCTCCGGTGGTCTCTCTGGCGATAGGTAAGTATCCAAAAATAATTGCTCTAACGTTCTTCTCAATTCAATCCCAACCTGTTCACCCACCTTCAGACCCACAGTATATACATCGTCACATTCAATAGACATGATCGCTCTCTGGAATTTTTCCCCCTCTGAAATATCATCCCCATCCTTAGTCCCACCTTCCCTACTCCCAGCAACCCTCGCCAAAGTCAGTCCCGCCTTATCTAGAAAATCTCTACCAAGAACACAATCGAATAACATCACAGAGTCTTCAACAACAAATATTTCAATTTGAACCGATTTATTTTCAAAAAAAAAAACATTTAATAAAATTTTTCCAACTGTTTTAAATTCAATATTGTTCAACGAAAAAAAAGATAATTCTATTTCATCCATGTTGTTCAAACCTCTGGGTACCATGGACCCCCTTACAAAACTGGCAGGATTACCCGTATCTATCAGACATTCTATATAAAAACAATTATCAAAGTCATCATCTAAACTACATCTTAAATATCTTAAATAGTTATTTACTACCTTAGGCTCCACCACCTTTCGTTCTGGACAAGCTGCTACGAGGTGATCCAAGCTACCACATCCGTAGCACGCTCCCATCTCTCTCTTGGGCTTCTGACACTCGCTCGCATAGTGTCCCACGCAGTTACAATTGTAGCACCTAGCACCATTGTCCCCTGGTCTCCGACCTGGCTGTTGCATTTTTAACGACATCTTTGAAAAAGCCGTCAGAAGGCGTGACTTAGTTGTAAAGCATTGTAGGGTGGCATGGATTTTTAAATTGTCGTCTGGGATTCCTTCAATCAGGTAGTCGATCAGCTCGTCTTCTGGGATTTCAAGGCGTTGGGATAGTGCTACTTTGTCATTGAAATATATGACAAAATCTTCGCCATATCGCCACTTTCGTGTTTCAAATTTTCGTCTTAAGGAAAGCTTATTTTCCTTGTCACCAAAAGTTTCTACCAACTCGTCAAGCACGCTATTCAAATCCTGATGTAAAAAATTTGCTTTGGAGTGCAGCCAGCATTGTGCTTTTCCTCTTACCTTTGACATCAATAAAGCTTTTACGGTATTGGCCTCCACTGAATACGATTCTATGATGCTTTTCACCTGTGCAACAAATATTGTTGGAATGGTAGAACCATCATATTCGGGCAACAATTCTCTTAAAAGTAAAAAAGATGCATTGTTATTGCTGCTAAAAGTTTTATTCGACTGGACCTGGCTACCTCCGTTGTCTTTGTCACCGCTACCGCTAACATTTTCGCCTTCATTGTGACCATAACCTCCCGCACCACTCCTCTCTGCATTGAAATCATCACACTCATTCTCTGATCTGCTAGCTTCGTTCACCACCACGTTATGACTATCATTTGTAGAACTACCACCACACTCATTTGTATTACCCTTGTTGCTATCATTTTCTTCGCCTTGATTTCTATCATTTGTACCACCGTTTCCAACGTCACCTGTATTTTTAACCATTTCTAGACCAGCACCCAAAACTGTCTCTTTGTATCGTTCGAACTCTTCCTTTCTTTTATAGAATTCATTTTCTTTCTTAAGTAGCTCGTTCTCCCTTTTCGTGATCACGAGTTCTCTCTTTAGCCAATCTGTCACGCTCGTAAAAGCATCATCCGTGTTCAGGTTCGTTTGGACGACCGTTGGAAATTCACTGTAATTCACATTAATTTCGCTTACGCCTCCCACCGCAGCAGCATTCTCATTTGATGGACAAACACCCCTTTCGTTTGGTGGTATAGCATTTAGTCTCAACACTAGTGCACCTTTTGTGCCCGCGGTTGACAAGTTGAGTTGCCGAAGCCAATCTCGAAGCTGCCCCGTAGTATAATCGTTAGTATTTATTTCCTCCATAGTGACAACACAGCAAATAATAATACAATAAAAAAAAATTTGCCAAATTCTGTGATCACAAGTCGTCTCGTCCTTCTTTCTTTTATTCTATAAGTTTACAACAACTTTCTTTTTTTTTCACCAACCTTTAGTTCAACCTCTTTGTCTATAAACAATTTAAAATTACTTTCTGTTCAGTTTGATTATTTCTAGGTTTTCAATTTATTTTTATTTTGGCGTTAATCCCACTTCTGAATTTGTAGTAGTGAAATACTTTACTCTTCAATGTTCAAACCAGACTGACTGTTCTTTATTTCCAAAAAAAAGACATAAGCATCCGTATTCTAAGTAAATATAAGTTATGAACTAAAGTAAATACGTTTATAAGTATACAAGAAACAAATGAACATAAACGGTCGCACTCAAAGTAAATAGCAAGGATATATGTATAAGCTTAACATAAGCAAGCAGACACAGATCACATCAAAGGGAACATCCTTATACATACTAGGCAGCGAATATGTGTAAAGTAAAGAAACACAAACGATCGCACATAAATGAAATAATGTAGCAAAGGAATATAAACTTAGAATAAATAAGCGCGAAACAGATTATATTAAATGGTAGATCTTTATACATACGAAGCAATGTATCAAAGTTAATACATGTGAAGCAAAGAAACATAGGCGACCGTACTTAAAGTAAATAACATAACAAGGGAATATAAACTTAGTTAGCTAGTTATGTTTAAATATAATAACTAAATATGTACAAATGTATGCATACCGTATTCCTACGAAACGGTCATGAACGTCTAGACACGAGGAAGCATACCAGTTGGGGAAACCATACCATATCCCATACTTGACTACAGATGTGTAGCCTATGTCACTCAGTCATAACGTAGCATTCTAATAGTAAAAGAATTTTTAAAATCGGATAAGTAGTTTAATTAATCTCCATTTTTTGCGATTTCACCGCTCTGTGCGTCGGTGTGTTAGCAAGCAGCATTGAGTCTTAAGGGCATTGAAATTTTCCACATTCGACAATCCTATTGAGTTCACCGTTTAGCACAACATTCATATTGTGCCTCATCGCCCCGATCTCTGACAATTTCGGTCTATTATTGGAAGCATATGAATGGCAAAGGCTGCTATCATCTGCAAAAGAGTAGATAGGGGTTAAAGTCTGACATAGAAGGTCATTTAGAAATATAAGAAATAGTGTAGGAGAAAGAACAGAACCTTGCGGTACCCCAGAGTTGATCTTATACTCATCTGATGAAATCCCGTCTATAACAACTCTTATAGCACGATTTCTGAGAAAGCTCGATATAAATTGAGAGAAGACGTCACCCACACCAAAAGCCATAAGTTTCGACAAAAGTGCTCCGTGCCACACTCTGTCGAATGCTTTAGAAATATTCAGAGCCACTACCTTACTCTCGCCGAAGTGGTGGATAGATTGGCACCACTTTTTCGAAAGGTAAGCCAATAGGTCCCCCGTAGAGCGGCCTTGCGCATCAAATCAGTTTCAGCGTTCCTGTTAGTACGCCAGATACTAAATGCAGCCTCTCTGGATCTGACAGCAATTCTGCATGTCTGATTAAACGATGATTTCAATTTGAGTTTCATCGGAATTTGCTTAGATAGAATGAAAGTGTTCATTCCGAGCAATATTATATTTTCCACCATTTCCGCCATGGCATCGACATTACTGTCAAGACAGCAAAGTCTCCAATTAAAATGCCTAAAGAAATCGTTGAGCTCATCCCAACGAGCCTTTTCGTAAATATATTTTAAACGTTTCGTAGCTGAGTGTGAAACGATTCAAAGTTCTCTAATCGAAAAGGAGGCCACACAAACGTTCATACGCTACCCTCCATATTAAAAAACAATAACAATGCGAAACCCTTTCTAAAGTGTGGGAAGCATAAACGACTATTGATATTGGAATCCCCTAAAGTTTGTGGGTGCTGTGGGCTGAAGTAGTAGAACACGAGACTATGACGCAGAGGGTCCTGAGTTCAACCCCGCGCTGATTCATGAAATATTGTGTTGAATTCTTCTGATCAGCATTAGTGCATGGTTGTGTTAGTTGTTGCCAGTCTGTTTTCAATGATGAAGGCATAACACTGGTCACTGAACAAAATTAGCAGCGACTGACACGATCATGTACTAAAGAGCAGAGTAACAGCACCCTGCTCGGTCGGTCCTATAGCAAAAAATTAGCCGGCGAAGTAAAAAGTTGAAATAGCTACAAAAAATTTCTAACTTCTCATCTTTCTTCATCTGTCCCCTTAATATAGGGTTGCCATCCGTTCTCTTTTCCCCGGACACCGTCCTCTTTTTTAGATCGTCGGGGTCCGTCCTCCTACTTTTTTAGCAAGTGTCTGGGGTTGTCCTACTTTTTGCTGCTTTTATATTTTCAAAATATCAAAACTGCTACATTTTCGCTCATAAGTAGCCAAGCTAAATTTTTAAAACAAAACGCACAAAATAATTTACAAATAACACAGATTTCGTACGAATCGATTTTCGTTCGAAATTGTAAAACAGCGAGTAAAAATCACTGTTTTGAAAAAAAGGGCTATATGTGATGCGTTAGGGACTGCGTTGGCATCACTATATGAATTGTCAAGCACTTTATGAATATTTGAAAAAATGTGATATTTTTTATTTTTTTAAATAAAAATAAGTAATTTTATATATTTTATTGAGTTTTTTGATTTTTATATTTGAATTTTAGGCATAAAAAGAGTCATATGTCCTCTTTTTTGAGTCATATGTCCTCCTTTTTTAAGGTCGTTGTCCTCCTTTTCTAAAATTGGAAATGGCAACCCTACCTTAATACTATCCCCTCCTTTCTAGTTCCGGCACCATGCAGTGCATATGTAGGGGTCATTCCTGAGTGCTGGTCCAAGATAAACAAAAAAATGTGTGCATGCACGATCATGCTATCAAACTCTGGACCCAAGTGGGCTGAATGAACTCTTTTTCTTTATTTTTCCGCCAGCAACCTTACCAAGCATTTTTTCAATATTAAAATTGTACAAATCCACTAATTTGGATAATAAATGACACAATTTAAATATGTTCAATAAGTAATGTTTTATTGTTTTATAGAAGCTATTATTTGAGTCGTTTGAGTTTCTGTTTCCTTGGGTGAGGACTCCACAGGAACTTTCTTTAAATGACAAACACTTCTTCGCAGTGTTTTTCCATCTGCTGATATCTCTACTATATTACTATTTCTGGCTGTTACAACAAATTCAGTTGAATCAAAATTTGGAGTTAGCTTGTGTGGGAAAATAATTTCTTTACCAATACCTTGTCACCAACCGCTACATCTGACCCCTTTGCCCCTCTCTTTTTATCAGATCGCATTTTTCCTTTATGTTTAAGCAAACAATCTTGATGTTTTTCAGCAGAATCAACTGTTGCTTCTTTCATGTCTTCAATTCCAGGAATTTTATCTCTGATTACCCGGTTAAACATAAGCCGAGTTGGAGCAACACGTGTTGTGCTATGCGGTGTGATATATGAAAAAATTTTTGTAGCTCTTCCAATAAATTATTGCGATTTGCATGAGCTATCTTAAGCCGTTTCACCAGAGACTTGTTCATATTTTCTACTTCGCCGTCAGCTTGTGGCCAATATGGAGGGGTTAATATTTGCTGAATGCCACTTTCTTTACAATATTGATTGAACTCCAAACCTACATATATATAACCGAGTCTGCAAAGATATCTTTCATTGAATTTATAATAGCTTGTGATTATATTGTACGAAGAAGTTTGAATTCCATGTATCGGGAAAAATAATCAATTAAAACCAAAACATATTGTCCATTTGGCAATGGCCCCAATAAGTCACTTGCTAATACAATCCAGGCACCTTCCGGAAATGGATGCCTATCCATTGGAGCTGGAGGCGCCGGTTGTGATACCAATATGCAATCTTTGCACGTTTTTACGAATTTTTCTGCCTCCCGGTCAATGCAAGGCCACCAAACTTAAGATCTCAATCTACGCTTCATCACAGATTCTCCGGTATGGCCTTCATGCGCAAGTTCTAACACTTTATCTCTCGAAACAGTTGGAATAATAATTCGTGTACCTCTCAACAAAATGCTACCCAAATAAAATAGTTCGAAACGAAATGGGTAGTAACTGTTGCTTGTAGCATTAGACCATGAATCATTAGTGAGGCACATAATCGCGTCTATGATATCTTCATCCAGAGAACTTTTATCAGCGATTTCAGTAATTGATAAAGCAACAGGAGTGGTCATGGATACAACATGTAAAATAATTTGCTCCCCTTCCCAGTCAAATGAACAAGGATTACTTTCTTGGCACAGTCTTGATAATGAGTCTGCAATATTTTCTTTTCCAGCTTTGTAAATAACCTTGAATTTAAATGCCTGAAGCCGAAGTAACCAGCATTCAATGGGTGCTGGAGGTTTCGAAGTTGACTTAAAAATATCTTCCAACGGCTGGTGATCTGTCACTAACTCAAACTCCAGACCAGCCAAGTAATAATAGAACTTTTCTACTGACCACACTAAAGCCAGGCTTTCTTTTTCTGTCTGAGAATAGCGTTTTTCCACATCTGATAAGGATTTACTGGCAAATGAAATTATTTGTGGATCATTTCCATCGAAATGAACTAGAACTGCGCCTAATGACACGGGACTTGCATCCGCTATTAGGCGAGTTTTCTTTGTTAAATCAATGTATGGAAGTTTTGAAACATTGGCCAAACTTTTCTTCAAACACTCAAAAGAGTTTTTCATTTCTATAGTCCATTCAAATTTTATATGAGCTTTTAACAAACGTCTTAGAGCATCAGTGTGATGAGCCAAATCCGGTATGAATTTTCCTACATAAGTTATTAAACCAAGAAAACTGCAAAGCTCCTCTTTATTTTTGGGGTCTCTAAAACCCATAATCGTTTAAACCTTTTCTGGGTCAACTTCTATACCTTCACTGGATAAAATATGTCCCAAATATGTTAACTTGTGGGTTTTCCAAATACATTTGTCATTATTTAATAATACATTGTTCTCAGCAAATATTTTCAAAACATCTTTTACAACTTTACCATGATGTTCTTCAGTTTGAGCAAATATTATAACATCGTCAATATAATTCATGGCATTTGGACATGATGCTAACATTTCTTCCAAACGTGTTTGCAAAATTTCGGGGACCGAATTTACTCCAAACAAAAGACGTGTTAATGCCAATTGTCTTAACAACAGTTTGTCCCAATCCCGTGAAGTAATGGGAACCCTTCTAACAGATAATATGTATAAAAGCTGCTTGGTATATTTGTAGTGAGATAACTAATTGCCCGAATAACTATTTACCTCTCTCTATATTTTCTCCTTAAACTTAACGTTGAATCGGCTAAATGTCCTAAACACTGTTTCCCTTGTCGATGGTAAAGGAAAGAAACTTCACTTCAACACATATCATCGTTTGAAGAAGTAACGTTCTACCACTAAATAAATAAATTCAGTTGTACATTAAATCAATACTTACTAATTGTGTTTTGATTTCTATTCATGTACCAACTGGGTCTAATTGCAATATTTTAGTGAACAAACTAGAACTTGTTTGCTCCATTGGCTCAAGCAAGGATTTCAAATTCAATCATCCCCACCAGTGATTCCCATTATTGGATTCCTAACTAAACATTTGGTCCTACCGAACCGAATTGGAATAATTGAAGAGAGAGAGACTTCTTAAGAGTTCGACACTGCAAATACATAACATATTTCATCTTTCATCCATTAAAAAATTTTCGATACATACTACATCGGCCTCGGAAATTCAAAACTAAATAAGAAAATTATTAAAAAAAAAATTATAAATTAATAATATCCACACATAAGGCATCCATATTTGTATATGTACATATATACTAATATTCAAATATATTGAGAAACAAAATCAAAAGTGCTTCAATAAAGTGAAAAGAAAACCAATAAGTCAGCCTGGAAAAAAAAAGAATTACTTAGCTACATATGTACATACACACATATATGTATGTAAGCAAAAAACCTTGTGGTTCTGCAAGTCGCATTGGAAAAAATCAAGTGGGAGACAAAAGGTGTACGTACATATTTTATTTCAAGTGTTTGAACTAATTAATGCTGAAAAAAAGAAATATATCTTCATATATAGAAAGTTGCATAGAGTTTATCACTCATATTATCGGGTGACCTTTGCTTTGTTCCCGAGTGACCTTTGATTTTGTTCCCGCGTTTTTTTTTTACATGACTTATGTATGTACAACTATATGTATGTATAAATGCACATAAGAAAATAGGTATATATACACACACGCAGATATATATATATATATATATATATATATATATATATATATATATATAATTTCTCCTTTTCAAGCTTGTTTGTATACTTTTATATATTTATATACATATATATTATTGAAAATAATTACACTCCTGTTCTTTTTTGATACAAATATATATATATATATATATATATATATATATATATATATATATATATATATATATATATATATAAATATATTAACATAAGTATACTCTAAATCATTCTCCTCCGTAAATTATTGAAAAGATATCCTTTCTCAATTTTCTCCTTTAATTGAGTCTTTACTTTTGCATTATATTGTTCCCCTCAAAACTCTCTCCTTTTATCTTATTGCTTTACATGTTTACATGCATTGCATACTTTATACGTAATTGGTGGTTGTTTTAACATTTCCCCTCATACGGGAGAATAACTGTTATACGCCGCTGTCTAGTTCAAAATACTACTGAGTGTTATTAGTTTATCCAACCAATAAAACTCATTAATTTTCAAACCAATGTAAATAAACGCGGCTTAGGCATGACAAGATCTTCCCAGCTAACTCTTCGGCATATTCGGTTCTCAACCCGTTTGTTTACAGCGCATAACATATAACACAGCCTACATGCCTTTATATATATTAATACCCTAGGCTGTGTAAAGAAAATTCAGAAGTATAAGCCGCCTGGTTATAAAGAAAAACACAATTGTTTAAATTTCGGTCTGGGCGATAAGCAGTCCCCTTACCCACCCGTCCCCGTCCTACCTCAACATTTCTCCTGCATTTAGTGACCTACATGCACATTTTCAATTTAAATCAAGAGAGTTTATTAGAAAATACATATTTTAAAACCTTTAACAATAACTTACGTCTATTCGGGTTAGTGTGATAGAGTAGTTTACAAAGAAAAAATAGGTGTATAAGATAAGTAAAATAAAAGTGAAATATGCTATGATTTGCACAAACAATAATATAAAGGTTACTTATCTAAGTGTTGAGACGGTGCAGAAGATGGTGACGAGGTCCATGTTCCAGGCATGCCACAGTTGTCTAGGTGATAATTGAGAACAGATTCTTTGTTGGTGGATGTTGCGTACGGTGGGTTTTATGCATTCGTTGGTTTCACGTTGTTGGCTTTAGGTAAGTATTTCCTTTTTTTTGTATTTAGGTTCACTAATTTTGCACTCCCTGGTTGGCGACACAGTTTTATGGGCAAGTAAGTTTGTAGGTATATACCTTTTATACAGGCGTTTTACTAGTTATATGTAAGTTTTATTTTTTTGTTGTTGTATATATGTATATGTAGTTTTATTTATGTTCGCCATTAGCGTTTCAATTCAGTGCACTGTTTTCATGGGTAAGTATGTCTTCCCCAGGTTTTACAGGTTTGCTGCTGTCTTGTGTGTTGAGTGCCGAGTTAGATTTTTGTTAGATGTGGTAATAAATACCTGCGCTGATGTCTTGCTTCCATTGCGCTATAATTGTCCCTTGTTGTCGCACTCATCCACCTTTCTCTATTTTTTTCCAGGTTACTCCGACGCACATCACCACTTTTTTTTACTTTCCTTTTTTTGTTAATTTTTTCAACGGGCTTAAGTTTTAAAATTCTATTTATTATTTTATATTAAGATTGGAAAATTAAGAATATTTTCAATAATCATCAAACCAGCAGAACGGATCAGTACTGATTTCCAGGCCGCTACGCCATCTCATCAGCGTTCTTTGTTCAATTTTTCCACTTTTGCAAGTGGTGCTAGTTAGTAAGAATATCAACTATTTAAACAATGTTATTAACGAAAATTGAATATGAGAAGTTCCCACATTCATATTTTTAAGTTATTACCTTTTTGGTTAGTACGAAATTCCCCAACCCTGACGATTAATATTCCCAATATTCCATGTATCTGTTTCGCTTTTTCCAGAGCCATCGGCTGCTGATAGCTAAAGCTTCTTTGTTATTTATGTTAAAGTAATTGAATTTAGTTGTCAATTTACAATGAACAAGTGCGCGTCCCCCACAATGTTTTAAATTATGTTTTTTTTCTTTTCCTTCTTCTTTTTTTCATTTCTTGTCCTTTTTATTTATTTTTTTATCTGTTGGACAAAAACTTTTCTTTTAATTTACCGTCCTCGCTGTTATTCCACCATCACTTTCAAAATCCAAATCCAAAAAGAACGCTTGTTGGCCCTTTCGTTCAGCCAAGCAGAGTCACACAAAAAACAACTTTTAAAAGCAGTTATGATTTTTTCCTTTATTAAATTCAATATGTATTAAACGAATTAAAACGGTTTGAAAACGGCTTTAAAACAATTTGTTAAACCGCTCTGCCTGACTACTTTTTAAGAACAAACTTTTATTTTATTTTACTTCCAAGCGGTAGTTGATCTGCAGATTGTGCCGTTATAAAGGAACATATTTATGTAGACGAGTGCATGTGTGCATGCATACCTACATACATACCATCCACATTGAGTGAGTGTATTTAAATATGTATGTATGTAAGTATGTGTTCAATTTAAAATAAGGTACATATGTACGTACAAGATAAACAAGGAAAATAAGAATTGGAAAATGACAACTTTAAATAATACAGTGGCGGCGGTAACATTCCCCCCCTTGTAAGCGAACTAGGGGCCTGTGAGCTTGCCATCATTCGTACCGACGTCTAGAACTGCTATTTCGGACACGGGCCTCTCGAATGTACTAGAGTTAGTTTTTACTTTGACACGTCGAACTTGACTATCTTTTGCCGTAGTTACTTCTGTTACGATGCCTTTTGGCCAACTGTTACGGGGAAGAGTATCGTCTACGATTATGATTATGTCGCCTACGGATGGCGGCTTCACCTTTTCGAACCACTTACTGCGTGTTATTAAATTTGGGCCATATTCACGAACCCATCTTTTCCAAAAATGGTTGGCGAACTGCTGGGTATGGTGCCATCGTTGACGAAGATCGAAGTTAACTTCACTTAAGGGTTTGTATCCATCAGCTGAGCCAAGAAGTAAATGGTTTGGAGTAAGGGCATCGTCATCGGTAGAGTTTAGAGCCACAAATGTTAGTGGTCGGGAATTTATCATGAACTCGACTTCCCATAGAGCGTTTCTTAACGTTTCATCATTAAATTTGAAGGCGGGACACATAGCGTAGAGGGTTGATTTTACGGTCCGCACGAGCCTTTCCCATGCGCCGCCCATGTGTGGTGCTGCTGGTGGGTTGAACCTCCACTTTATTTCGTTGTAATTGGAGAGAACTTGGCGGAGATCAAGATTTTGTTTTTCTTCGCGAAGAACTCTTTCGGCAGATTTAAAATTCGTACCATTATCGGTATATATTTCTTTGGGCGAACCACGACGACTTATAAAATTTTGAATACACATGATGCACGAGCTTGTATCTAGGCTATGAGCAACTTCAATATGAATCGCGCGGACTGTTAGGCAGGTGAATAGGACGCCCCATCTTTTCTCCTGGTGCCTGCCGACTGTCACAAATAATGGACCAAAAAAGTCGACGCCTACATAAGTGAACGGCCGTTCAAAACTGGCGAGTCTTGCTTTTGGTAAAGATGCCATTAAAGGCGGTTGTGGTGAGGCTGATTGGTTTTTACACCATTGACATTTCGTCCGAACATTTTTATAAACACCTCTTAACTTAGGTATGTAAAATCTTGCTTTGATTCTGCATATTGTGGCTTCGTGCAGGCAGTGATGAAAACTTTCATGGTAATTTCGAACCAACAAAAACGTTATATAATGATTATTGGGCAGGATAATAGCATTATTGCAGTTTAGGGACTCAACTCTGCCACAAGCGCGTAAAACTTCATCATCATCAAGGAAAATATTTAGCTATTTGAGTTTGCTACTGGGATGTATTTTCTTTTTATTTCTGAGACGCCATATTTCATCAGAAAATTGGCAAGCTTGGGCATACCTAAACAAAATATTCTTGGCCTTTTGTATATATTCAAAGCACATACCTTTAGTTGTTGTGTCCCCTCGTACGGTTGATTTTAATTTTTCAATGTAAAGTATGCAGCGTGCAAGTGCCATATAAAGGCGTTTCCAATTTGAAAAATATTCTATGTTGCTTAATAAGGCTTTTGGTTTGTCGATAATAAGCAAATGATTTCGAATTTCTTCTTTATTTGGGATATCTATGTCTGGGCATTTGGGCCACAAATTTTTGCTTTGCTTCAAGAAGGTAGGGCCATTGAGCCACAAATCGTCATCGGTTGAACCAACTTTCGTTGCGAAGTCAGCTGGATTTAATTTGGATGGTACCCAATACCACTGGTTAGAATTTGTGGACTCCAGAATTTCACCAACTCGATACATCACAAATGTTTTAAAATTTTTCGGATCCATAGTTAACCATTTAAGCACCGTCCTAGAATCGGACCAATAGAAACAATCTGTGCAATGTAGACGAGTAGCTGTTCGGATTTTTGCGGCTAAACGTGTACCAATTAATGCCGCTTGAAGCTCTAATCGAGGTATTGAAATTGGTTTTAGTGGTGTAACTTTAGATTTGGCTGCTACGATAGACACATTAACGTCGTCATTGATTTGTACACGGAAGTAGCATACTGCAGCGTAAGCATTTTCCCCAGCATCGACGAACGTATGTAGTTGAACCTCGCGCTTAAATTTGATTAGTTTAGAATAACATCTGGGAATTGCAATTGAAGAAATTTTAGATAGATTCGCGAGCCACGTATGCCATTTTAAGTGCAGATCTTCATTGAGTTGATCGTCCCATTTTATTCCTGAGCGCCAAATATCTTGCAATAAAATTTTTAAGCCAACAGTGTAGTGGGAAACAAGTCCTATTGGATCGAAGATAGACATTAGGACTTGGAGAACTTCTCTTTTAGTAGGAACCAGGCCGGTGTGTAAAACATCCCTTCGAAGCCGCGAGAATCTACAATTATATTGGAACACATCATTACTCGATTTCCAATACATACCGAGAATTTTTTCAAGAGCTTTGAATGAAGTTTGAGTCTCCGAGCTGTCCTCAGATAGGTGTTTTCGAAGGAGTTCGGAATTAGTTATCCAGTTTCTCATATGAAAACCGGCAGCTGAATGAATCATTTTTACTTCAAGTGCAAGTTCTTTTGCTTCTTCTTCGCTGTCGATGAAATCATCCATGTAGTGATAGTGTTGTATAGCTTTAACAGCTCGAGGATACAGTTGCTTGAATTCCTCGGCATTTTTGTTTCTTATGAAGTGAGCGATAAACGGTGCGCAGCTTATACCAAAGGTTAGGGCCTTCATTACATACACACTAGGTTGTGCTTCATCTTCACCATTTTCGAGCCACAAAAATCGTTGAGCGTGCATATCTTCATCGTTGACGCTGATACGATGAAACATTTCGGCTATGTCACCGCAAATGCCAACTTGCCCAACACGGAACTCGATCAAAATATTAAAGAGTGATGTAAGTAAGTCAGGACCACAAATTAAAAAATCATTTAGGGATATGTTGTGCGATTTTGCTGCTGCGTCCCATACAAGGCGAATCTTACCGGGCTTATTTGGATTAAGAGCTACGAATTTAGGTAGATACCACGTACAATGCGGGTGAGAGAACATTTCGGAGCTCGAAACCTTTCGAGCATAACCTCTGGATATTAATTTATTAATTTCAGCTTGCATAGTTTGTTGTAACTCTGGGTCCTTTTTGAACTTTTTCTGAAGGCATTTAAGTCGATGGCGTGCAACTTCATAGCTTTCGGGTAACTTCCGAGCTTCATCCTTCCATAATAGGCCCACTTCGAATTGTTTATTTTTCTTTATGGCCGAGTTTTCAAGAATATGCATTGCTTTTGTATTTTCAGGCGATAAAATGTTTCCTTCTTTGGGCGTTTCCAGGGCAAAATATTCCTTAACTTCATCATGGAGCGCATCATAGCCTTTTTCGCATCCGCATGTGTGAATATTTAATGATTGAATATTAGTTGATTCGGTGCCAGTACCTTGCAATGTCCACCCCAGGCGCGTTTTAGATGCTATCGGCTGACCACATTTACCTTCTTTGATTTTTAACGGTACGGCTACCCTCCAATTGTAGACACCTATAAGAACCATTGGCTTAGCATTTGTATAAGATTGTATAGGCAAACCTCTTAAGTATGGGCAGTCCTGCACTATGTCATCAAATGTGATTGACTGAATGGGCAAACTGAGATTATTTACCGTGTGCACGTTATGAAGAGTAAACCTGCTACTACTTTTAGCACCAGAAACTCCAATGTCAACTTTAACAGAGTTTCGCTCAGAACGAGTAGTTTCGCCGGTCCATTGTAGCTCTAAGGGTTCTTTTTTGCCTCTGATACCCAATTTTTCAAAAAAGCTATGTTCCATTAAGGTAATGGACGAACCTTCATCTAGATATGCAAATGTCTCTATCGGACCACTATTGCAATGAATAAGGATGGGCAAGATTCTGAAATACTGCGAACCTCGATTGCTACCATTATGTGCGTTTACGCTAGCTCTACGCCCTTGGGCCACTATTTCAGTTGAATTACTTGTCGGCACTATATATTTATGCAATAAGGGGTGATGCTTGGCAGAGCAATTGCTTATGTCACATACCTTCTTTAGGAAACATTTGCGTCGATGAGCATTTAAACACTGGCGGCATAAATTATTTTGCTTTACCACGTTCCACTTTTCGTCTAAGCTAAGAGCCTGAAATTCGCCGCAATGCTGTATTTTATGTTGCTTACTTTTGCAGAAGTTGCAACTGAATTTGTTTTGATTGGTTGGCTCTGTGTGAGTATACACTGAAGCACCTTTTTTAGCCCCTAAGGGGGACACGACTTGACTTGCGGCTCCTGCTATATTGTAAATCCAGTCGCTAAACGCTTTTACTACCGGTACCTTATCATCTTTTACCTGCATGGCCCAATTCAATTTATGGCTATCAGGTAATTTATCAAGTAGCGTTTTCACGAGCAACGGATTGTTTAAATGGGCCGTCAAGTTACAGGCCTCCATTGTTGAGCAAATATTTCGTATGATGAGCGCATATTCGATAATACTATCGAGCCTATCCTTAAGCGGAGGAATTTTTGTTGCTTTGGCAATCATGCTGTCTAATATATGCTCTGGACGACCGAAGCACATTTCTAGTGTTTGAATTATTTCATTTACCATGGCCGGAATAAGTAATTTACTTTTTACTAATTCTCTGGCACGACCCCGAAGACACGACTGCAATCGCATTAAATTTTCGCCATCTGTGTGGCCCGCTATTTCTGTGCTATTTTTAAAATTACTTATAAATAGGGGCCAGTCTTCTGGGTTGCCATCAAATGTTGGTAGCTCTTTCGGTATTACCTGTCTCGCTGCTAATTGCGCTGCATTGGGCTGAAAGCAAGAAATATTTAAAATTGAATTTGAACTTTGGCAAATTTCCCCTTGTCTTAGGATACTGTATTTTTTCTCCAAATACTGCCTTTGAAGTTCCTTTTCTTCTTCTAGCATCTGCAATTTCAATTGTGTGTGGGAGTTCGTAGAGCCGGACGATGTGCTTGGGCCACAGAGAGAACTACATTGTTGCTGTACAAATTTGTCCTTTGTTGTTGCTGTATTTCGCAAAACGTCTTCTGACATCTTCACGGGATTGCCCTTTTCATATCCATCATTATTTAGTTTTAATGGCTGATGGGCTTTTTCCCCTAACGATGAGATAGGTGCATCTGGAAGGGACCCTTTTGTTTGGATATCAGGGGATGATGAAGCTTGTAAGCCTGCGGTAAACTCAGCTGTAGCATTTACATGCGCTCGTGTTTGTTGGGCCACGTTGGAGGCACTGTTTTTACTAGCAACGCAGGAACAGTTCCAAGTTACATTTTCAACGTCACTAGTTACCCCAACGCACTCGAAATGATACCACTTATCACACGAGTCGCACTGCACCATCTGTTCGGTGTCTTTTTCTTGACACTTGTTGCAATTAAAATCCGTTCCCGACATTATTTTATCTTTTAAGAACAATATTTTAATTTATTTGTGTTTATATTTTTTATACCCTCCAAAAAAGCATTTGGAGGGTATATTCACTTTGTCATTCCGTTTGTAACGCATCGAAATATCCATCTCAGACCCCATAAAGTATATATATTCTTGATCAGTGATGAAATCTGAGACCAACTGAGCATGTCCGTCCGTCCGTCCGTCCGTCTGTGGAAATAACGATACAGTCCAAACGAAAAGAGCTAGACTCTTGAAATTTGGCATAAATATATTTTAAAACTTAGAGCAGGTTAAGTTCGAAGATGGGCTAAATCGGGCAAGAGGGAAAAAAGTTCCCCTAAGAAGAACTAAACCAACCCAGAAAAAACAACATAATTTTTAAAGTTTTTTGGTTATTTTGTTAAGCAAATGATATATTTTTATGTCAAATACGGTCCAACGCCTTAAACTTGGAGCCATTAAATAAAATAAAAATATTTTTGACCCCGCCCACTTTAGTGGGCGTTATTATAGGCAAAAATAGCATAAAAATTTAACAAATTGTTTTACTTATGCCTACATGCCTTAAAAATAACACTTTTAAGCTTTAATGACGAAGCTGAGACGAAACCTGGTACTACTCTGCCCTACCCCCTCCTTCCCCTTCGCCCCCTAAATGACCCAACAAAAAAAATTTTTTTTTTTTAAATTTTGTGTATAATCATCCCAAGCATTTATCTTTAGGGTTTTATGACTGCCGATTTCTGCCCTACCTACCCCCCCCCCCCCCCCTCTTCCTTTGCCCCCTAAATGACCCTACCGAAAAAAAAAATTTTTTTTTTAAATTTTGTATATTATCATCCCAAGCATTTATCTTTAGAATTTTATGACTGCCGATTTCTGCCCTAGCCCCCCTCTCCTTCTTCCTTTGCCCCCTAAAATGACCCTACCAAAAAAAAATTTATAGGCAAAAATAGCATAAAAATTTAACAAATTGTTTTACTTAAGCCTACATTCCTTAAAAATAACACTTTTAAGCTTTAATGACGAAGCTGAGACGAAACCTGGTACTACTCTGCCCTATCCCCTCCTTCCCCTTCGCCCCCTAAGTGACCCTACCAAAAAAAAAAAATTTTTTTTAAATTTTATATATAATCATCCCAAGCATTTATCTTTAGAGTTTTATGACTGCCGATTTCTGCCTTACCTCCCCCCCCCCCCCCCACCTCTTCCTTTGCTCCCTAAATGACCCTACCAAAAAATTTTTTTTTTTAAATTTTGTATTTTATCATCCCAAGCATTTATCTTTAGAGTCTTATGACTGCCTGTTGCTGCCCTACCCCCTCCTCCCCCTTTGCCCGCTAAATGACCCTATTAAAAATAAATATACATTTTTTTTATTTTGTGTATAATCATCCCAAGCATTTATTTTTACAGTTTTATGTGTATCTGTTTCTGCCCTACCCCCTCTCCCCCTTTGCCATCTAAATGACCCTATCAAAAAAAAGAAATTTTAATTTTGTATATAATTATCCCAAGCATTTATTTTTAGAGTCTTATGACAAAGGTGAAATGTTTCCCCCACAGCCCTTGCTAGAGCGACCCCGCCAAAATACAGTTTTTATACCCTCCAAAGAGAATTGTGATGAAGTCTAAGACGGTCTAGCAATGCCCATGCGTTCGTCTGTGGAAAACATGATATTGTATATATTTGAATCCCGCCCCCTTTAGTGGGCGTTGACGTACGATATTATATAAAGGAACTCTGTCCCACCAAGTTAAACATATCAAATTCACTTACTAAATATTTGGAGGGTATTTAAGATTCGACCCGGTCGAATATAACGTTTTTACTTGTTTTTATTAATGATTTTCCCGACACGGTTTTATTTGAAATTGTTTTAAAGAAATGTTGGCCCTTTCGTTCAGCCAAGCAGAGTCACACAAAAAACAACTTTTAAAAGCAGTTATGATTTTTTCCTTTATTAAATTCAATATGTATTAAACGAATTAAAACGGTTTGAAAACGGCTTTAAAACAATTTGTTAAACCGCTCTGCCTGACTACTTTTTAAGAACAAACTTTTATTTTATTTTACTTCCAAGCGGTAGTTGATCTACAGATTGTGCCATTATAAAGGAACATATTTATGTAGACGAGTACATGTGTGCATGCATACCTACATACATACCATCCACGTTGAGTGAGTGTATTTAAATATGTATGTATGTAAGTATGTGTTCAATTTAAAATAAGGTACATATGTACGTACAAGATAAACAAGGAAAATAAGAATTGGAAAATGACAACTTTAAATAATACAGTGGCGGCGGTAACAACGCTCCTACTTAACGCTGCCGCCTTTAACAGCCTTGTTTTTTGGTGGCGTGATGCGCTTCTTTTTTCTCGAAGTCTCCACATCATGCTACTTAACCGTTACTTTTCGTCCTGGCTCTTTATCTTAGTTAATCATTATGCCTTCGCGCCAGCGTCTTTAGATTTTCTTTGTCACCTAAGTGTCAAATTATCTGTCACCTACCAAAAATTACAACCCTTGCCCTGCCATCCCAAATACAACCATAAATGTGTAACGTTGCAACCCTCACTGGGATATATCTGTTAATCCTCTGCCAGTTCATGGCTAGACATTAACATTCCCCGGGGAATGTTAGTCATGTCCGAATGGTCGAACATGACACAGATGATGATGGTTATTGTTAAGAATTAGATACGTAATAGAGCTGTTCAAATATGTATTTTTATTCCCTTTTTAACCTACTTCCAATAAACCTGTATTAAATAATGAACTAATAATAGTAAAAATATAATAACAATAATTTGAGGCCTCTTACTATCATAGGTTTCTAGATAGCAAATTTTTTTAAATTATTTTTCCGCAGTCCTATTCCGCCAATTTTTTGACCAACTTCGAAAATCGCTCTCTTTAAGCGATATTGACCAAAAAAATCTAAAATTATAAACAGGGAGAGTCACCAGGAATTAATTCCCATTTTAGCCATCGAAAACCCCAGTGTGAGTCGCCGATTCATTCGTAAGCTCTCTTTGAAAAACTCTGGACTACCGCTTGGAATATCCTTTTCCCAAAATTTGCCATTACAATTCTAAGGTTTTATTATTTATATTTATTAGTTCAAATCTCAATAAATTATTTAAAATTCTTACAAATGTCCACAGGCATTTTGGACCCGAAACACGTTGCGCATAAATCAAGATTTCATCCTCATCGCCGCCGTCGTCTTGTATAATCTCTAATGAAGTAGTAATTGCTTCTACTCTCTAAGAGCAATAATTAATCCAACAATTGCAGAATTTTTTAAATCCATTTAATTAATGTTTTTTGTTTGCCCAAACACGTGAGGTGATGTTGGCTGAAGTAGTAGAACACGAGACTATGAAGCGGAGGGTCCAGAGTTCGAGCCCCCGCTGTGTTATGAAATATTGTGATGAATTCTTCTGATCAGCATTAGTGCGTGTTAGTTGTTGCCAGCCTGTTTCAATGATGAAGGCATAGTCACTGGTCACTGAATATGATTGGCAGCGACTGACACTATCATGTACTAAAAGCTGAGTAACAGCACCCACCTTCGTCGGCATTGTAGCGAAAATTAGCCGGCGAAGTAAAAGGTTGAAATATCTACAACAAACTGTGTATCTTCTCTCTCATCTTTCTTAATCTGTCCCCTCAATACTATCCCCTCGTTTTCAGATCCGGCGCAATGCATTGCATATATAGGGGTCAACCCCTGAGTGCTGGGCCAAGATAAAAAAGTAATATTTGACAGATGAAAGATGTTGAAACTGTAATGTAAACAGTTCTTTCTGTTTTCAACATCTTCCACACACATCTCTAAGATGTGATTAAGTGTAAATACGCTAATTGGAGTGCACTTTTACTCCCTAAAGAAATATCTTTTTTAACATAGTTTTATACATGCGAGTACATACCTTCATATATGTTTATAGATTTGAACAAAAATAATTAATTTCCTGAAGAAGTCGCACAAAGGAGTGACGAAATATTGAAATTAAAATTTAAATAAAGGGACCTTACGCTTCAAAATATCAGAATAAAATAATGATTTGAACAAAATTGTAAACTAATTTTAATGCATATTAAAATTAGTTTACAATTATTATTAAAAATTACGCATACAAAAACATAAAAGTTTTTTATTTGAAAATACAGGTATAGCGGTATGCCACAAAACTAAATCATGTACAGTCTGCATAATTATATATATGTAAGCAAATGTGTATCAAACAAACCAAAAAAAGAGTAATAAAAACATGTAGAAGAATGCGTAATATAAGAAATAATTTTTATAAAAATGCATACGTTGGAAATTTTTATCACAAAAGAACTCGTCCGTCCATCAGTTGTGAAAATTTATTATGAACTTCAGTAGAAGCATGCTGAATCATAAACAGAGTATCAATTTCAATTAACATGGCCCCTTTTTTTATTCGTTTCTTCAAATTGGAATAAATTTACCAGCTCATCATACAGCTACCAACAAATTTTAATCTATTATCCATAAGGTACACGCATACATGCAACTCTGCGTTGTGATTCATCTTAATTGTCAGAAATATTAATGGGAATTGTGAAAATTTAGTGGAAATTTTCAAAGCAAACTATGTATGATGTGTGAAATTCGTGAGTACGTGTGCTAAAAAACAAAAGATTCATCAGAAATTTTGAGTATCCCACCAAAAGGATTTAACGTTATTTTTTAAAAATAGCCAGGTTGCAAAGAACATAACATAATTTAGTGTAATTACTTTCATTAAAAGGAGTTGCATTGATAGTGGCCATAATTTTGTGTCTAGTAACGTGAAATTCTCATGTTTGATTCAATGCAATGTGAACTTTTGTGCTTTAAAATTGATATTAAATAAATGTGCCTAGGTTATTTCTCTTCAATCTTTCTTCTTTGTAAAAACTAGGTTTTGTGCGGCTGCTTATTAGTAAAAATTGCTTAATATACTCATATATTTGTGAAATTTCCTGGAAATATGTTAACACACAAATGCACACTCAGAATCAGCATTTTAGCTAATGCGTGTACCTTAGACCGCACATGTGGGCAGACACAAACTCCTACATGCACATTTTCAATTTAAATCAAGAGAGTTTATTAGAAAATACATATTTTAAAACCTTTAACAATAACTTACGTCTATTCGGGTTAGTGTGATAGAGTAGTTTACAAAGAAAAAAATAGGTGTATTAGATAAGTGAAATATGCTATGATTTGCACAAACAATAATATAAAGGTTACTTATCTAAGTCAGTGGTGTTCAGCCCATAGAACAATTGTTTAAAATATTTACACACATTTGTTATGCTCTTATAAAAATTTTAATTCAGTCGTCGTTGAGCAAGCGATGAGAACACATGCGAATGGTCATTGTCATTTTATTTCAGAAATTTATTAAGCATTGTTGTTGCTTCTTGTTGGACGAAGCATAGCAAACACAAGCGATTCAATTACAATTGAGCACGAAAGTTAAAGTCGAAATTGAATTAGATCTGAAGTAAAAGATTTCGATAAAATTAGTAGTCCCGAGTTTTGGAAATATTTAGATGTTGCAATATGTCCCCAGCTCAAAAAAATTTATTTAAAATATTTATAATTTTTTTCCACTACTTACTTATGTGAACAAATTTTTTCAAACATTTGTTCTAAGCAGCGAAATAAAATAACTTCTTTGAACTTAAAAAATATTTTACTAATTCGCAATTGTCATGCAATTATTAACATGGAATGTTTAATTTAAAATTTTCAAAGCGATTTTAAAAATTATAATGAGGAATGATACAAGTTTTAATCTTACATAAAAAACAGGTTTAAAAAGATTTATTTTAGTTTTTTCTCAATATAACTGTTCTATACTTTAATATTGATAACTGCTATTTACTGTCCCCGATATTTTTTTTCTTAAAACTAAAATTACATTCATTTAATAAGTTTTTTATATTTGGCAAAAACTCTGTATTTTTTTCTTATTTTAAGCGTTTGACATTATGTTTGCTGGGCAAAGTCTCTCACCAATACATCTTCACTTTAATTTTTGAACACCACTGATCTAAGTGTTGAGACGGTGCAGAAGATGGTGACGAGGTCCATGTTCCAGGCATGCCACAGTTGTCTAGGTGATAATTGAGAACAGATTCTTTGTTGGTGGATGTTGCGTACGGTGGGTTTTATGCATTCGTTGGTTTCACGTTGTTGGTTTTAGGTAAGTATTTCCTTTTTTTTTTGTATTTAGGTTCACTAATTTTGCACTCCCTGGTTGGCGACACAGTTTTATAGGCAAGTAAGTTTGTAGGTATATATCTTTTATACAGGCGTTTTACTAGTTATACATATGTAAGTTTTATTTTTTTGTTGTTGTATATATGTATATGTAGTTTTATTTATGTTCGCCATTAGCGTTTCAATTCAGTGCACTGTTTTCATGGGTAAGTATGTTTTCCCCAGGTTTTACAGGTTTGCTGCTGTCTTGTGTGTTGAGTGCCGAGTTAGATTTTTGTTAGATGTGGTAATAAATACCTGCCCTGATGTCTTGCTTCCATTGCGCTATAATTGTCCCTTGTTGTCGCACTCATCCACCTTTCTCTATTTTTTTCCAGGTTACTCCGACGCACATCACCACTTTTTTTTACTTTCCTTTTTATGTTAATTTTTTCAACGGGCTTAAGTTTTAAAATTCTATTTATTATTTTATATTAAGATTGGAAAATTAAGAATATTTTCAATAATCATCAAACCAGCAGAACGGATCAGTACTGATTTCGAGGCCGCTACGCCATCTCATCAGCGTTCTTTGTTCAATTTTTCCACTTTTGCAAGTGGTGCTAGTTAGTGAGAATATCAACTATTTAAACAATGTTATTAACGAAAATTGAATATGAGAAGTTCCCACATTCATATTTTTAAGTTATTACCTTTTTGGTTAGTACGAAATTCCCCAACCCTGACGATTAATATTCCCAATATTCCATGTATCTGTTTCGCTTTTTCCAGAGCCATCGGCTGCTGATAGCTAAAGCTTCTATGTTATTTATGTTAAAGTAATTGAATTTAGTTGTCAATTTACAATGAACAAGTGCGCGTCCCCCACAATGTTTAAATTATGTTTTTTTCTTTTCCTTCTTCTTTTTTTTCATTTCTTGTCCTTTTTATTTATTTTTTTATTTGTTGGACAAAAACTTTTCTTTTAATTTACCGTCCTCGCTGTTATTCCACCATCACTTTCAAAATCCAAATCCAAAAAGAACGCTCCTACTTAACGCTGCCGCCTTTAACAGCCTTGTTTTTTGGTGGCGTGATGCGCTTCTTTTTTCTCGAAGTCTCCACATCATGCTACTTAACCGTTACTTTTCGTCCTGGCTCTTTATCTTAGTTAATCATTATGCCTTCGCGCCAGCGTCTTTAGATTTTCTTTGTCACCTAAGTGTCAAATTATCTGTCACCTACCAAAAATTACAACCCTTGCCCTGCCATCCCAAATACAACCATAAATGTGTAACGTTGCAACCCTCACTGGGATATATCTGTTAATCCTCTGCCAGTTCATGGCTAGACATTAACATTCCCCGGGGAATGTTAGTCATGTCCGAATGGTCGAACATGACACAGATGATGATGGTTATTGTTAAGAATTAGATACGTAATAGAGCTGTTCAAATATGTATTTTTATTCCCTTTTTAACCTACTTCCAATAAACCTGTATTAAATAATGAACTAATAATAGTAAAAATATAATAACAATAATTTGAGGCCTCTTACTATCATAGGTTTCTAGATAGCAAATTTTTTTAAATTATTTCTCCGCAGTCCTATTCCGCCAATTTTTTGACCAACTTCGAATATCGCTCTCTTTAAGCGATATTGACCAAAAAAATCTAAAATTATAAACAGGGAGAGTCACCAGGAATTAATTCCCATTTTAGCCATCGAAAACCCCAGTGTGAGTCGCCGATTCATTCGTAAGCTCTCTTTGAAAAACTCTGGACTATCGCTTGGAATATCCTTTTCCCAAAATTTGCCATTACAATTCTAAGGTTTTATTATTTATATTTATTAGTTCAAATCTCAATAAATTATTTAAAATTCTTACAAATGTCCACAGGCATTTTGGACCCGAAACACGTTGCGCATAAATCAAGATTTCATCCTCATCGCCGCCGTCGTCTAGTATAATCTCTAATGAAGTAGTAATTGCTTCTACTCTCTAAGAGCAATAATTAATCCAACAATTGCAGAATTTTTTAAATCCATTTAATTAATGTTTTTTGTTTGCCCAAACACGTGAGGTGATGTTGGCTGAAGTAGTAGAACACGAGACTATGAAGCGGAGGGTCCAGAGTTCGAGCCCCCGCTGTGTTATGAAATATTGTGATGAATTCTTCTGATCAGCATTAGTGCGTGTTAGTTGGTGCCAGCCTGTTTAAATGATGAAGGCATAGTCACTGGTCACTGAATATGATTGGCAGCGACTGACACTATCATGTACTAAAAGCTGAGTAACAGCACCCACCTTCGTCGGCATTGTAGCGAAAATTAGCCGGCGAAGTAAAAGGTTGAAATAGCTACAACAAACTGTGTATCTTCTCTCTCATCTTTCTTAATCTGTCCCCTCAATACTATCCCCTCGTTTTCAGATCCGGCGCAATGCATTTCATATATAGGGGTCAACCCCTGAGTGCTGGGCCAAGATAAAAAAGTAATATTTGACAGATGAAAGATGTTGAAACTGTAATGTAAACAGTTCTTTCAGTTTTCAACATCTTCCACACACATCTCTAAGATGTGATTAAGTGTAAATACGCTAATAGGAGTGCACTTTTACTCCCAAAAGAAATATCTTTTTTAACATAGTTTTATACATGCGAGTACATACTTTCATATATGTTTATAGATTTGAACAAAAATAATTAATTTCCTGAAGAAGTCACACAAAGGAGTGACGAAATATTGAAATTAAAATTTAAATAAAGGGACCTTAAGCTTCAAAATATCAGAATAAAATAATGATTTGAACAAAATTGTAAACTCATTTTAATATGCATATTATTAAAAATTACGCATACAAAAACATAAAAGTTTTTTATTTAAAAATACAGGTATAGCGGTATGCCACAAAACTAAATCATGTACAGTCTGCATAATTATATATATGTAAGCAAATGTGTATCAAACAAACCAAAAAAAGAGTAATAAAAACATGTAGAAGAATGCGTAATATAAGAAATAATTTTTATAAAAATGCATACGTTGGAAATTTTTATCACAAAAGAACTCGTCCGTCCATCAGTTGTGAAAATTTATTATGAACTTCAGTAGAAGCATGCTGAATCATAAACAGAGTATCAATTTCAATTAATATGGCCCCTCTTTTTTATTCGTTTCTTCAAATTGGAATAAATTTACCAGCTCATCATACAGCTACCAACAAATTTTAATCTATTATCCATAAGGTACACGCATACATGCAACTCTGCGTTGTGATTCATCTTAATTGTCAGAAATATTAATGGGAATTGTGAAAATTTAGTGGAAATTTTCAAAGCAAATTATGTATGATGTGTGAAATTTGTGAGTACGTGTGCTAAAAAACAAAAGATTCATCAGAAATTTTGAGTATCCCACCAAAAGGATTTAACGTTATTTTTTAAAAATAGCCAGGTTGCAAAGAACATAACATAATTTAGTGTAATTACTTTCATTAAAAGGAGTTGCATTGATAGTGGCCATAATTTTGTGTCTAGTAACGTGAAATTCTCATGTTTGATTCAATGCAATGTGAACTTTTGTGCTTTAAAATTGATATTAAATAAATGTGCCTAGGTTATTTCTCTTCAATCTTTCTTCTTTGTAAAAACTAGGTTTTGTGCGGCTGCTTATTAGTAAAAATTGCTTAATATACTCATATATTTGTGAAATTTCCTGGAAATATGTTAACACACAAATGCACACTCAGAATCAGCATTTTAGCTAATGCGTGTACCTTAGACCGCACATGTGGGCAGACACAAACTCCTACACATATGGATAGGTCACAGAAGCGCTCATGGTCACACACACATATATACATACAGATATATATAACCATGGTCACATTTTTTTATTTTTTATTAGGACTTAGGGGATGACCCCTACTAATGCGTACATTGTGCTGGAACTAGGAAAATTGGTTGTGGGAAGGAGGATAAAGGGAGTAGTGTTTATGGACATTCGATTTGAATTTCTCCGGCAGGAAAGACCTCCGCAGGGAGTTTATTCCACTTACGGGCAGTACGGGCAAAGAATGAATTTTCCCTGTAATGCGTAGTGCGGTTCACTGATAAATCCACCACATATGGGTGTGATCGCACTGTAGAGCGTGTTGAGCGTAGAAAAGTGGGCGTTTCGGGAAAGAGATCCCTGACTTCGGTGGAACAAAACCCGTTATAGTAACAATAAAACAGTGAAAGCATATGAATGGCAAAAACACCCCACATTGCGTCGATGATCAAGTGAGTCAATAGAGTTGGCTACCCTACCGTCTCCTATGAGTTTCTTCGCCCTCTCCTGTACACGGTCGAGTAACTTCAAAATAGACTTTGAAGCTCCGGACCATATATGAGAGTTGTATTCCATCTTCGGTCGGATGTAAGTGGTATAAATAATAAGGAGATCAGAGATGAAGCAGCGTGATCGGGCTTGCGTCGCACAGAGGGGTGAAATCGCAAAAAATGGATATTAATTGAAAAATGAAAATTTGTTTTTTGAAAAATATTTAGTAACCGATTAAAGTATATAAAATTCTACGTCACTACTGAAAATTTCAATGTCATATGTTGTTTACTTGTCAAGCTGCATTATATTAAAGTTAAGTAATTTTTGAGCGATTCGCGTACGATAGTGTTAATTGAAATTCGGTATATTTCGACGCTTAATATATAGTTTTTCGCAAGTCAAAAGTAATAATTTTACTATGGAATCTTCAACCTCAGGTATTTTAGCGTTGTTCTAAAAATAATTGTGTTAACAAAAGTTGTGTAGAAATATTTTTAAAAAAATTTTTAAAATGTGTCTAAATTTTGGCTATTTTCAAAATATTCGTGGATATTTAAATATGAATGGGGTAAGTTGGGGTTAGAATATTAATTTTTTAAGAAACTACAGTTTCTAGGCTTTCATATTCAGTAATAACATTTTGCGCGAATTTTTTTATTAATTTAATTGTGAAAATAGTCACTCTAGCAAAGAACACCAGTTCTTGTCTTTTGTTTGCTTTGTCTTCGTTTTCGTTGTTATAATTGTTGTTTTTGTATATCGTTTGCAACTGTGTGTTACAATGACAAGAGTGTTACAATGAAATGTGACATTGTGTTGTGTATTGAAACGTGAAACTTAATTGTAATTGTGCGTTATGTGTTGTAGAAGTGGAATTTGATGAATGTTCTATAAAAACAAAAACAAAAAAATGCAAAGCCTTAAGAGATAATTCATCGCTGTCTGAGTTAAGTTATGCCACTCAAATGAGTTTGCGAGCGTCTGGCCAAATAGAGGCATCAAAAATATTGAAAGATGGTACTTCGTCCCCTTCTAGAGCGACATTATATAAGGCAAGTTTAACATCACAAGGCCAGGGAAAACAACTGAGTGCTGAAGCATCATTACTTGTTATGGTAGAAGCAAAGTTAACGCGCAGTCAGTATGACGTGATTAGAAAAGCTGCTCCGGATAAGTTTCCTTCTTATAAAGTCGTTCAACAAGCGAAGAGATGCTGTTACCCTAAGAGCGAGGCAATAACAGTGTCCGAAACAAAAGCTGAAATAAGTCTGCAAGCTCTTCTTAATCATACTGTTGAGCGTTTGATTTTACTTCAAAAAGATGTTTTTGCCACCTTAAGTGACGAAGATTTGTCAAAAACTATTCTGTATTCTAGGTATGGATTTGATGGTAGCTCTGGACACAGCTCATATAAATTACCAATTAAAAACTGGCAAGCAAAAACTGAATCCGACAAATTAGTTGTTGCTGAAAACAAGAGTCGTATTCAAACGGAATTTAGAAAAAAAAACTGGATTTATTATTGATCAACCTAAGCCAGGCTTCGGCAATTCAAATGATGGCAACACAGCAAGAAGAGTTTTTGAAAACGCTGAAATCACAGCAGATATTACGAAACTAGATCTGGAGCTGATTAAGGACATGCACACAATATTAATTGCCGTATCTTGTGGTCATGACATCAATGTAGAAAAATTTTGAGTATTTGCTCAGAATACAGCTCGACTTTTTGTTAAGAAGTATAAGTGGTTTTACATGCCTCCAACCTTGAATAAGTTTTTAATACATGGCCTAGAAATCATTTCGCACGCGCTATTACCGATCGGTGAATTGTCTGAGGAAGCCCAGGAAGCCCGAAACAAAGATTTTAAAAACTACAGAGAAAATTTTTCTCGCAAATGTAGTCGGGGGGATTGCAATCGAGACATATTAAATAGGTTCCTACAAAGTTCAGATCCAAACCTATCTTGTAAAACAAAATTGCCAAAAAAAAATTCCACCAACTTCCAAAATCAGTAGTAGATCTACTAGTTTCGCCTTCAGTTTTGACGAACGTGGCACCAGAAGGCGCAAATCATGATACAGATGACGATGATGATTATAACGAGGGCGATGCATTGGAGTATGATGACTTTGGGCATATTTTTTAAAATAGCAGGTCAGAAACACATATCTTATAATAAATATATCCATATATATAAATACTTACAGTACAATATTGGGAAAGTTTCATGACAGTCGGTCTATTACTATGGCCGCTAGAGCAATTTTTAATAGGGGGAGTGGCACCGCCCACTTTTCCAAAAGATGTGTAGCCTATGTCACTCAGTCATAACGTAGCATTCTAAAAGTGAAGGAATTTTTAAAATCGGATAAGTAGTTTAATTAATCTCCATTTTTTGCGATTTCACCCCTCTGTGCGTCGGTGTGTTAGCAAGCAGCATTGAGTCTTAAGGGCATTGAAATTTACCACATTCGACAATCCTATTGAGTTCACCGTTTAGCACAACATTCATATTGTGCCTCATCGCCCCGATCTCTGACAATTTCGGTCTGTTATTGGAAGCATATGAATGGCAAAGGCTACTATCATCTGCAAAAGAGTAGATAGGGGTTAAAGTCTGACATAGAAGGTCATTTAGAAATATAAGAAATAGTGTAGGAGAAAGAACAGAACCTTGCGGTACCCCAGAGTTGATCTTATACTCATCTGATGAAATCCCGTCTATAACAACTCTTATAGCACGATTTCTGAGAAAGCTCGATATAAATTGAGAGAAGACGTCACCCACACCAAAAGCCATAAGTTTCGACAAAAGTGCTCCGTGCCACACTCTGTCGAATGCTTTAGAAATATTCAGAGCCACTACCTTACTCTCGCCGAAGTGGTGGATAGATTGGCACCACTTTTTCGAAAGGTAAGCCAATAAGTCCCCCGTAGAGCGGCCTTGCGCATCAAATCAGTTTCATGAAATATTGTGTTGAATTCTTCTGATCAGCATTAGTGCATGGTTGTGTTAGTTGTTGCCAGTCTGTTTTCAATGATGAAGGCATAACACTGGTCACTGAACAAAATTAGCAGCGACTGACACGATCATGTACTACAGAGCAGGGTAACAGCACCCTGCTCCGTCGGTCCTATAGCAAAAAATTAGCCGGCGAAGTAAAAAGTTGAAATAGCTACAAAAAATTTCTAACTTCTCATCTTTCTTCATCTGTCCCCTTAATATAGGGCATCCGTTCTCTTTTCCCCGGACACCGTCCTCTTTTTTAGATCGTCGGGGTCCGTCCTCCTACTTTTTTAACACGTGTCTGGGGTTGTCCTACTTTTTGCTGCTTTTATATTTTCAAAATATCAAAACTGCTACATTTTCGCTCATAAGTAGCCAAGCTAAATTTTTAAAACAAAACGCACAAAATAATTTACAAATAACACAAATTTCGTACGAATCGATTTTCGTTCGAAATTGTAAAACAGCGAGTAAAAATCACTGTTTTGACTATATGTGATGCGTTAGGGACTGCGTTGGCATCACTATATGAATTGTCAAGCACTTTATGAATATTTGAAAAAATGTGATATTTTTTATTTTTTTAAATAAAAATAAGTAATTTTATATATTTTATTGAGTTTTTTGATTTTTATATTTGAATTTTAGGCATAAAAAGAGTCATATGTCCTCTTTTTTGAGTCATATGTCCTCCTTTTTTAAGGTCGTTGTCCTCCTTTTCTAAAATTGGAAATGGCAACCCTACCTTAATACTATCCCCTCCTTTCTAGTTCCGGCACCATGCAGTGCATATGTAGGGGTCATTCCTGAGTGCTGGTCCAAGATAAACAAAAAAATGTGTGCATGCACGATCATGCTATCAAACTCTGAACCCAAGTGGGCTGAATGAACTCTTTTTCTTTCTTTTTCCGCCAGCAATCTTACCAAGCATTTTTTCAATATTAAAATTGTACAAATCCACTAATTTGGATAATAAATGACACAATTTAAATATGTTCAATAAGGAATGTTTTATTGTTTTATAGAAGCTATTATTTGAGTCGTTTGAGTTTCTGTTTCCTTTGGTGAGGACTCCACAGGAACTTTCTTTAAATGACAAACACTTCTTCGCAGTGTTTTTCCATCTGCTGATATCTCTACTATATTACTATTTCTGGCTGTTACAACAAATTCAGTTGAATCAAAATTTGGAGTTAGCTTGTGTGGGAAAATAATTTCTTTACCAATACCTTGTCACCAACCGCTACATCTGACCCCTTTGCCCCTCTCTTTTTATCAGATCGCATTTTTCCTTTATGTTTAAGCAAACAATCTTGATGTTTTTCAGCAGAATCAACTGTTGCTTCTTTCATGTCTTCAATTCCAGGAATTTTATCTCTGATTACCCTGTTAAACATAAGCCGAGTTGGAGCAACACCTGTTGTGCTATGCGGTGTGATATATGAAAAAATTTTTGTAGCTCTTCCAATAAATTATTGCGATTTGCATGAGCTATCTTAAGCCGTTTCACCAGAGACTTGTTCATATTTTCTACTTCGCCGTCAGCTTGTGGCCAATATGGAGGAGTTAATATTTGCTGAATGCCACTTTCTTTACAATATTGATTGAACTCCAAACCTACATATATATAACCGAGTCTGCAAAGATATCTTTCATTGAATTTATAATAGCCTGTGATTATATTGTACGAAGAAGTTTGAATTCCATGTATCGGGAAAAATAATCAATTAAAACCAAAACATATTGTCCATTTGGCAATGGCCCCAATAAGTCACTTGCTAATACAATCCAGGCACCTTCCGGAAATGGATGCAATATGCAATCTTTGCACGTTTTTACGAATTTTTCTGCCTCCCGGTCAATGCAAGGCCACCAAACTTAAGATCTCAATCTACGCTTCATCACAGATTCTCCGGTATGGCCTTCACGCGCAAGTTCTAACACTTTATCTCTCGAAACAGTTGGAATAATAATTCGTGTACCTCTCAACAAAATGCTACCCAAATAAAATAGTTCGAAACGAAATGGGTAGTAACTGTTGCTTGTAGCATTAGACCATGAATCATTAGTGAGGCACATAATCGCGTCTATGATATCTTCATCCAGAGAACTTTTATCAGCGATTTCAGTAATTGATAAAGCAACAGGAGTGGTCATGGATACAACATGTAAAATAATTTGCTCCCCTTCCCAGTCAAATGAACAAGGATTACTTTCTTGGCACAGTCTTGATAATGAGTCTGCAATATTTTCTTTTCCAGCTTTGTAAATAACCTTGAATTTAAATGCCTGAAGCCGAAGTAACCAGCGTTCAATGGGTGCTGGAGGTTTCGAAGTTGACTTAAAAATATCTTCCAACGGCTGGTGATCTGTCACTAACTCAAACTCCAGACCAGCCAAGTAATAATAGAACTTTTCTACTGACCACACTAAAGCCAGGCTTTCTTTTTCTGTCTGAGAATAGCGTTTTTCCACATCTGATAAGGATTTACTGGCAAATGAAATTATTTGTGGATCATTTCCATCGAAATGAACTAGAACTGCGCCTAATGACACGGGACTTACATCCGCTATTAGGCGAGTTTTCTTTGTTAAATCAATGTATGGAAGTTTTGAAACATTGGCCAAACTTTTCTTCAAACACTCAAAAGAGTTTTTCATTTCTATAGTCCATTCAAATTTTATATGAGCTTTTAACAAACGTCTTAGAGCATCAGTGTGATGAGCCAAATCCGGTATGAATTTTCCTACATAAGTTATTAAACCAAGAGAACTGCAAAGCTCCTCTTTATTTTTGGGGTCTCTAAAACCCATAATCGTTTAAACCTTTTCTGGGTCAACTTCTATACCTTCACTGGATAAAATATGTCCCAAAAATGTTAACTTGTGGGTTTTCCAAATACATTTGTCATTATTTAATAATACATTGTTCTCAGCAAATATTTTCAAAACATCCTTTACAACTTTACCATGATGTTCTTCAGTTTGAGCAAATATTATAACATCGTCAATATAATTCATGGCATTTGGACATGATGCTAACATTTCTTCCAAACATGTTTGCAAAATTTCGGGGCCGAATTTACTCCAAACAAAAGACGTGTTAATGCCAATTGCCTTAACGACAGTTTGTCCCAATCCCGTGAAGTAATGGGAACCCTTCTAACAGATAATATGTATAAAAGCTGCTTGGTATATTTGTAGTGAGATAACTAATTGCCCGAATAACTATTTATCTCTCTCTATATTTTCTCCTTAAACTTAACGTTGAATCGGCTAAATGTCCTAAACACTGTTTCCCTTGTCGATGGTAAAAAAAAAGAAACTTCACTTCAACACATATCATCGTTTGAAGAAGTAACGTTCTACCACTAAATAAATAAATTCAGTTGTACATTAAATCAATACTTACTAATTGTGTTTTGATTTCTATTCATGTACCAACTGGGTCTAATTGCAATATTTGAGTGAACAAACTAGAACTTGTTTGCTCCATTGGCTCAAGCAAGGATTTCAAATTCAATCATCCCCACCATTATTGGATTCCCAACTAAACATTTGGTCCTACCGAACCGAATTGGAATAATTGAAGAGAGAGAGACTTCTTGAGAGTTCGACATTGCAAATACATAACATATTTCATCTTTCATCCATTAACAAGGTACGGTTTTTATTTTGCTTTCTCCAGCCTTACTTAGTAAAAAATTTTCGATACATACTACATCGGCCTCGGAAATTCTAGTTGGAAACTAAATAAGAAAATTATTAAAAAAAAAAATTATAAATTAATAATATCCACACATAAGGCATCCATATTTGTATATGTACATATATACTAATATTCAAATATATTGAGAAACAAAATCAAAAGTGCTTCAATAAAGTGAAAAGAAAACCAATAAGTCAGCCTGGAAAAAAAAGAATTACTTAGCTACATATGTACATACACACATATATGTATGTAAGCAAAAAACCTTGTGGTTCTGCAAGTCGCATTGGAAAAAATCAAGTGGGAGACAAAAGGTGTATGTACATATTTTATTTCAAGTGTTTGAACTAATTAATGCTGAAAAAAAGGATATATCTTCATATATAGAAAGT
The DNA here is from genome assembly GCA_951800035.1 of Linnaemya tessellans. NCBI lineage: Eukaryota > Metazoa > Arthropoda > Insecta > Diptera > Tachinidae > Linnaemya > Linnaemya tessellans. Next base: position 39,411,963 of record OX637537.1, read on the forward strand.
TGCATAGAGTTTATCACTCATATTATCGGGTGACCTTTGCTTTGTTCCCGAGTGACCTTTGATTTTGTTCCCGCGTTTTTTTTACATGACTTATGTATGTACAACTATATGTATGTATAAATGCACATAAGAAAATAGGTATATAATTTCTCCTTTTCAAGCTTTTTTGTATACTTTTATATATTTATATACATATAAATTATTGAAAAAAATTACTCTCCTGTTCTTTTTTGTTACAAATATATACATATGTATATAAATATATTAACATAAGTATACTCTAAATCATTCTCCTCCGTAAATTATTGAAAAGATATCCTTTCTCAATTTTCTCCTTTAATTGAGTCTTTACTTTTGCATTATATTGTTCCCCTCAAAACTCTCTCCTTTTATCTTATTGCTTTACATGTTTACATGCATTGCATACTTTATACGTAATTGGTGGTTGTTTTAACATATCCCCTCATACGGGAGAATAACTGTTATACGCCGCTGTCTAGTTCAAAATACTACTGAGTGTTATTAGTTTATCCAACCAATAAAACTCATTAATTTTCAAACCAATGTAAATAAACGCGGCTTAGGCATGACAAGATCTTCCCAGCTAACTCTTCGGCATATTCGGTTCTCAACCCGTTTGTTTACAGCGCATAACATATAACACAGCCTACATGCCTTTATATATATTAATACCCTAGGGTGTGTAAAGAAAATTCAGAAGTATAAGCCGCCTGGTTATAAAGAAAAACACAATTGTTTAAATTTCGGTCTGGGCGATAAGCAGTCCCCTTAGCCACCCGTCCCCGTCCTACCTCAACATTTCTCCTGTATTTAGTGACCTACATGCACATTTTCAATTTAAATCAAGAGAGTTTATTAGAAAATACATATTTTAAAACCTTTAACAATAACTTACTTCTATTCGGGTTAGTGTGATAGAGTAGTTTACAAAGAAAAATAGGTGTATAAGATAAGTAAAATAAAAGTGAAATATGCTATGATTTGCACAAACAATAATATAAAGGTTACTTATCTAAGTGTTGAGACGGTGCAGAAGATAGTGACGAGGTCCATGTTCCAGGCATGCCACAGTTGTCTAGGTGATAATTGAGAACAGATTCTTTGTTGGTGGATGTTGCGTACGGTGGGTTTTATGCATTCGTTGGTTTCACGTTGTTGGCTTTAGGTAAGTATTTCCTTTTTTTTGTATTTAGGTTCACTAATTTTGCACTCCCTGGTTGGCGACACAGTTTTATGGGCAAGTAAGTTTGTAGGTATATATCTTTTATACAGGCGTTTTACTAGTTATATGTAAGTTTTATTTTTTTGTTGTTGTATATATATGTAGTTTTATTTATGTTCGCCATTAGCGTTTCAATTCAGTGCACTGTTTTCATGGGTAAGTATGTTTTCCCCAGGTTTTACAGGTTTGCTGCTGTCTTGTGTGTTGAGTGCCGAGTTAGATTTTTGTTAGATGTGATAATAAATACCCTTGCGAGGTTGATAATTAGCACGCTTCATTCCTTGGTACTGTCCGCTTTGACGCCCATTCACCTAACCTCACTGCACGGATGAGTAGTTGCGTTTTTCCTTTCGTTGAAGATCCGGTTCTATGGCGTGTTGTACAAAAATTTAACGTTCGCGCGTACAGGCTCTAATGTTTTTCTTTCTTTGGTTTCACTACTGGTTTATGAATTTAGTTTTCTTTCATTTAATGGCTTACAATTTTTTTGTTACTTTTTCTTTCAGTTTATGGTGTTCAACAATTTTATCTTTTCTCTTTTCAAATAATGCTTATTTAACCCTTTTTTTGTGTTCAGTTTTAGGTGTGCAGAATTTGTTTAACTTTGTTTTTCAAATTAGTGCTTATTTAACTTAGGTGTACAGAATTTTTTCCCTTTTTGCTTTTCACGTTTCAAGGAGGTTAACACTTCTAACTCCTCCGAACTTCGATCTGTACCTTTAAACGATGCTTGTGACCTCCCCTGATTACTTTGCTTATTGTCAGTTATTGCCCTGTGTTTTTTCGTTATCCTCGCGTGATGCCAAGTGTCGTGATTTCATTGGTCGATCAATATAACGGTATTCTCACGTCATAATTCTTTTTCGTTTCTTTCTGCTGTACGTATGTCATTAAAACAATAGGGAAAACTCAGGGTTGATTTGAGATCGGTCAGGGAGGAAAAATAAAAAAGGAGCTGCCACCTTAAAGGTAAAAGAACAGATGCCACATACGTTAGGCCTAGCCATACGAATTGAACTTGAATATTCCGATCCGTAACAAACCTGCTTCGTATCGCGAACATTAGTTTGACGATCGAACAGGGAGGATAGGACCTGCGTGCATCAGTAGAAGTCTAATCAAGTATGATAATATTTCCTCAGGGAGGCTGGAGCCAACGTGTGGCACGACCCACAAGCCGGGCAAAAAGAATAACAAAATGATCCAACAGATTTCAGTTAAGTCTTAAGGACGAATGTCAGATGCGTGGTATTTCCCTATGTAATTGCCCTTAAGGTCCTCTATTTCGTACAAAGAGTTGCCTATTTTCTTTCGAATCCTGCACTTTATAAATTTTGGATGGAATTTAGCGTTAATGCCCTTCTTGAAATCACTCTGGGAGTGATTCCTGCGAAACACTTCCTGGCCCTCTTTAAAATTCACTGCCTTTGATCTAATATTATATGTCTTAGAGGCTCTCTCATGCGCAATGGTAAGGTTCTTAGCTATCTTGTCGCGAACACCCTGTAGTCGGTCACCGCGGTTTACTATTGTGTCATCTGACAGCATATTAAGCCTGTTCAGCGTAGGGTACGTAGAACCATGTGTGATCATGTTCTGTCCAAAGGTTGCGAAATATGGTGTGCACTGTATGGCCGAATGGAAGTCGCTGCGTAAGACAGACACAATTTTTGGTATGTTCCTGTCCCAACGAGTATGATCTATGTCATCTTTGGGAAAATATCTGATCTTAGAAATGATTTCCCTGTTAGCCCGTTCGGAAGCGTTCGCCTGTGGGGAGTAAAATCCAGTCGTAATATGCTTAATTCCGTATGCGGAGAAGAATTCTTCAATTTCCTTGGAAGTAAATTGTTTCGCGTTGTCGCTATGGACGTATTGCGGGACGCCATAAGTGCAAAAGATTTCATTCTGAAAAAATTCAATAACATTACTTGATGTTGCGGCCTTTAAAGGTTTTAAGAAGATGAATTTCGTCAAGTGGTCAACAACGATGAGTAGCTGACTATTTCCTGATCTACTACGCGGATAGGGACCCAAGAAGTCGCAATAAAGCCTCTGGAATGGGCGGTAGGTGGCGAGCTGATTTCCCATTGGCGGGCGTAAGGTTTGGTTCACCGGTTTTATACCCTTGCAGTCATCACATCCACTAATGTAAGTTTTCACATCACGAGTCATATGTGGCCAGTAGTATTTGAGCCTGATCCTGAAAATCGTTTTAGCATATCCGCCGTGGCAGCTTTCCTCGTGGGCGGACCTAATTATATTCCTAATTAAGCTCCTAGGAATCCATAACCTCCAAAGACTGTCTTCGTCACTTTCTGTGTCACGAAATTTTACACGCTTATAAATGAAATTTTCGGAAAGGCATAGGTCTGGCAAGGCTTCTCCGTTCCCTCGAATAGTTTCCCGTAACTCGTTATATTCTTTGCTATTGAAATCATCAGAAGACAGATCGACTTCCGGTGGGTTAAGGTTTATCTCAAGTACATCTACGTCAAATCTAGAAAGTGCATCTGGTACTACATTCAGGGACCCCCTCCTATGTTCTATCGCGAAGTCGAATTTCTGTAGCTTTAGGCTCCACCGAGCCAGCCTACCATGCAGGTCCTTCAGGCCCATTAGCCATTGAAGGCTGATTTGGTCTGTTACTATTTTGAAAGGCAGCCCCTCGACATATTGCCTAAATCGCCCTACGCATACTACTGCTGCGAGACACTCTAGTTCCGTGACCGTGTAGTTACGTTGAGCCCTATTTAGCTTCTGAGACACGAACGCGATTGGTCGCTCCCTTCCTTCGTCATCCATTTGGTATAGTACTCCGCCTACGCCTATTCGTGATGCGTCGCATTGTATGACAAATTCTTTCGAAAAGTCCGGCTGTACTAGTACGGGCGCGTTTGATAGCAGGGATTTCAGTTTGTTGAAGGATTCAACAGCCTCTGAAGTCAGACGAAATGGTTTGTTACTCTTGCGCAGACAATCTGTTAGGGGACCTGATAGGGCTGAAAAATTGTTTATGAACGTCCGATACCAATTCGCCATCCCGACGAATCGTCTTACCTGACGAGGTGACTTTGGTATGGGAAACTCTACGATTGCTGCAACCTTATCCGGATCTACCCTTAGGGTGCCACCACCAATTATATAGCCTAAATATTTGATTTGGCGTTGACAAAATTTACTTTTACTGACGTTTATTGTAAGGCCAGCGGCTTTAAGGCAATGTGCTACTTCCAAAAGTAGTCCAATATGGCTATCAAAATTCTCACTACAAGCAGGTCATCTAAGTAGATAAAGACATATTCTCTTAGCCTGGATGGAATTACTTTGTCCATTAGGCGGCTCATAGTTTGGGGACCATTACAAACTCCAAAAGTCATAACTCTGTACTGGTATAGAGGTCTTCGTGGGACAGCGAAGGCAGTTTTCTCCTTTGACGAAGCCGAAAGTTTAATATGGAAAAACGCGTCTTTTAAATCTATTCCACTTATGTAGTGAGTATCCATGAGTCGGCTAAGCAGACCACTTATATTGGGAAGTGGATAGGAGTCCTTCTTAGTTAGGGAATTTCATTTCCGGCAATCCAAGCAAAGTCTCACCTTACCTGGTTTGCGTACTGCTTCTATCGGGCTGCACCAGGGTGAATTAGACTCATCTATAATCTTTAATTGCGGTAACCTGTCAAGCTCTTTATAAATTTCCTCTTGTCGGGAAGGCGAAAGTGGATAGTGTTTGGATTTCGTTGGGCAGGCGTCACCCGTATCTATGTGGTGCTCGAGAAGACTTGTACATCCCAGGCCTAACTTCTCATATGACGGATAAATTAGAACAGATTCCTCCAGTCTGTACCTCTGCTCAGGGTCAAGGTCATGGTAGAACAAATTACCTGGGTCATTCAAGTTGATACACGACACCTCTGGTACCATTTGGGGCGCGAGTGCAAAAGCTCTCCAAAAGTTAACTCCGAGGTAACCCTTCTGGGATAGTGACGGTGCTACGTAAAACACTATAGGTTTCCACATTCCCCTAAACTCCACCGGCAGCGTGCAATAGCCCAAAATCTCATTTTTTGATCCATTGGCCGTAGAAATGGTTGATCTGAATTTGTTCACGTGGACATTATTTTTGCTTATGAAATCTAAACTGTTTTTCCCTAGCACTGAGACGTTTGCCCCTGAATCTAATAGGAATGATAACTCCTGTTCAAATATTTGTATTTTGGCATACGGCCTGCCATCATCGGCGTTCGACAAGTGCGTTGCTTCAATTAATTTCCTAAAACCTTTTCTAACACTATATCTACCTCTACATTTCAGAACGCGTAGGGAAGTCGAAGTTTGATGTTGAAAAAAAAGTTGCCTTCGGTGGTGCAGAGAGGTGGTTGTTATGCCAGGGTGTATCGAAACGTCTGGGAATAATTTTGAAATTTTCTTTGGTTGAAACGAGTTTTGAGGTATGCCCATCGCCGAGGGCTCAACCCCACTACTAATTGTTACGTCGGGATTTATTTTGAGGAACGAGCATCCCCGGCCGCTCGCTCGTTCCTGCGGCGGTTTTCCGGGTGCGGTACCGAGCATCTGGGCGTAGTCACATCTGTCTGTCCACATTTATAACAAAAAACGGACCGCGTCTCCTCTGGACAGTATATATAGCTATGTCCCATCTTAGTACAGTTCCAACATTTTACTCATGTGTAATCCCCCCTTACGTAGGCCCGCGTTGAGACCATGGCTTCCAATTGGGGATCAGGTTCACATTCGGTTTCCTCCGGTGACAACTCTATTTCATTTACGTGTTTCGAACGACTGACAATACTTGAAGACACTCTATTTTCGTGGAGGCACTTCTCAGCCCTTCTTGCCAATAGGGGTAATTCCCCTAAGTCCGCCGGATCCGATATGAACAGCATTATCTTTAAATCAGGGCTTACGTTCCTCTTAATTATCTCTATGAGTGAGATGTGGGCCATAGGGTTCCTAAGTTTCAAATTCAGCTGAACATTCGCCGTATGGAAATCATCGTAGCATTCCCTACCTAATTGTTTACGATTTGAAATTTTCAATAAAATTTCGTGATCCGTCTCTAGTGAACCGAATTCGCTAGCTAAGGCTTCCTTCAGCACACTGTAAGTGACATGTGGGTTCTGTTTAATGTACGTTCAGTACCAAGTTTCAGCTTTATAAGTTAGAAAAACGTGAAAATTCGCCATTAGGTAATCAACTGAACATTGTGAACGTTCCTTTAGAGTATCTATTTTGAATAAAAAGTCCGTAACGCTACTTTCACCGCTGTAAGAAATCCTCCAGTCTTTTAGCTTTATGGAAAATGAAGCAGTTGAACCATTGGAAAAAGAGTTCCCCCTATTAACATTGGAGCTAACGGGAGTGTTCTCGCGCTGTTGAGTGATCAATTCTCTCATGCTAGTTAATTCCCTTCTAAACTGTTCCTGCGTTGTAGCCAAGGCGTCCTGAAAATACCCTAACAGATCTGGGTTTAACCCTGAACTCTGTCCTCTGTCGTTTCCCCCTGTGGCCATCTCTGATTCCTTACTTACGTTAACCTGACTAGAGCCTAAATCAGTTTTCTCTGTTAATTCCTTTAAACTATTACTGAGCACAGATCTGTATCCGACCCTACAGTTCGCATTGGATTTCTCCTGAAAGGTGATGACGACCTCTTCTTGACTGTAAGAATCAAGCGATCGTGTGGGAGAGGATGTCCTTGCGGCTTTAATGCTTGAGGTGGAACTAGAGCCTGCTGTGCTTGTACCACTATTTGAAATTTCCTTCTGGGCCGTGTCAGTGATATTGTTCTTATCTATTCCGGTTATTGCGGATGTCGAAGCACTAGTATCTAGAGTATTCTTTCCTCTACCTCTAGGGGTTAACAATGTAGAACCTGAACCTCGAGATGTGTTTGCGCCTGATCGGGTGGTCTTGCGCATACTACACAACTCGTAGGAAAGTTAAAAAAAAAACTGAATAAATGAATTACTTCGGACAAATTGTTCGTGAATCTACATGAAGTGTGGCAAATTTAATTATGGCAGATAAATAATGGGAAGGTAGTTAATATATTTTTTCTCTTTAATTAATCTTCCTTTTTTATTATTTTTATTTATTTTTTTTATTTTAAATATATATATATATATTGTTACAAAGTTTAAAAATAGATTCAAATATAACGACAATGTGGCTATATGTACTTGGCAGCACTGTCAAACCATCTCTAGTTGTCAAAATGTTACAACCCTGGTCAACACCATGCAGATAATATTTGAATTAACGGAAATGGAATATTCCGGATACATCGTTGAGAATATACAAGATCATTCGAGGCTGTGCAATAATAAGTGTAAACGTCAATAACGAAAAACCTAGTAACATCAATGCTAAGAGATGATGATGTTATTCTTAATGATCTTGTACGCAAGTATTCGCTGCTAATAAAAACTAAACATGTACATCAATATACACAGCAACATACACACAAATATACACAGCAACATGCCCACATAGCACAAGAAGAAACAAAACTACACAACACACAGAGCACTCATACATACAACCACACATAGTTACAATAAACAAAACACAAGACAGCATTGTCATATATACAAACACACGTATATAGCTACATGTTAAGTAAAGCACAACCAACAACAACCATGACCAGATGCTTCGCGAAGTTACCAGACGACGTCATTTTGCTATATAAAGTCGCTGCCAGTGAACAGCGGGATCAGTGAGATTTTAAATCTAGACGTGTTAACATCGCTAAGTGTTTAGTAGTACAAATACTCGTGTTAATTAAATAGTAAATAAAGTGTTGCCGCATTATATTTCTAAAAGTAATTGTCTGTGTTTTTAATTTGATGCAATTAAACGAATCCATGAAGGATAAATAAAAAGCGTTTTTACGAAAAGGTCTAAAAACGTAACAATTGGTGTCAGAAGTGGGATTGCAAAAATAATTAAAAAGGACATTGCAATATAAGAAAAAAAGGACATTAAAAAAAAAATTATTATGAAATTTGATGAACTGAAAGTTGAACAGCTAAAAAAGGAGCTTAGTAAGCGGGAATTACCAACAGCAGGTAACAAGGCTGAACTGCAGAAGAGGCTGATAGATGAGTTTAAGAATCGCGGCATCGACATCGGGACATACGAGTTTGAGGACAAAGACGATGTAGAGGTATGTCCTCCTGCTACGACCAGCAGCATGGACATAAATTCAATGTTCGCTGCTATGATGATCCAGATACAGGAAGCAACAAGGATCAGCACTGAAAAGCTTGTAGCCGAAATAACTGGAATAAAGCAGAACTCAGAAATCAGCAGTGGAAAGCTTGTAGCCGAAATAACTGAAATTAAACAGAACTCTCAGCAGATGCATGAAGCATCAAGGATCAGCACTGAAAAGCTTGTAGCCGAAATAACTGAAATTAAACAGAACTCTCAGCAGATGCATGAAGCATCAAGGATCAGCACTGAAAAGCTTGTAGCAGAAATACAGGAGTCAAATAGAGCCACGAACGAGACTCTGGTAGAGGTTTCTGAGGCCATTAATAGGAGGGTGGATTCTATTGAGAACAAATTCTCAGAGCTGGCAGAGAGAGTCCAACATCTAGAAAGCGGTGGCCTAGAACAGCATGCAAAAGAGTTCGAAGAAAAATTCCATGCTCTAGAGGACAAAGTGCATAACCTTGAGCGTAGTGGCGGGACAGTGCGAGCAGTTGCGGAGGTTTCTGCGCGAATAAAAGCGCCATGCTTTGACGGCAGCGTACCATTGGGCATCTTTAGATTCCAGTTCGAGACGGTTGCTAGCAGAAATGGATGGGATGCTGAAGAAAAGGCCATAGAGTTAATTTTGTCCTTAAAGGGTACAGCCGCAGAGGTACTTGAGACCGTGCCAGTAAGCAGCAGAAACAACTATAATGAAATAATGGCAGCATTGCAGCGCAAGTATGGTGGTGAGCACAAGCGCGATTTATACAGAATGGAATTGCGATGTAGAGTTCAAAAGCCTAACGAGTCTCTACAAGATTTCGCAATGGAAATCGAGCGTTTAGTGCAGCTCACATATCCAGGCGAGAGTCACCCGTTCCTGGACCACTTTAAAACTGAGGCGTTCGTTAATGGCATTCGCGACTCTGATGTCAAACTGGCCGTGTGCGCAACGCAGAAATCCACTTTCGCTGAGACTGTTTCATTTGCGCTGGCTCAAGAGACTGCAAGGATGGTTTTCAAGCCACAGATATGTAAAGTGCGGAATGTGGAGGTTTTGTCCGAGGAGGATAACAGCCTAGTTGCTAGTTTGAAGGAGGCAATGCGACAACTGTTGGCGGAAGGTGCTACCAAAGAAAAGTCTAAATGCTTTAACTGCGGAAAAATTGGTCATTTTCAGCGCAACTGCAAAGCACCAAGAAAAAGAGGTAGATCTGTTTCGCCACCAAGAAACACCAAACAACATCACAAGAGTCCCCGTTAAACTAAAACGAGCTAGCGCTAAGGGGCAAGAGCTAGCTCCCACAAACGAGGGCCCCACAATCTCCATATCAGTGATGCAGCAGAAAAATAGCAACCTTACTGCGTCTGGACACATCAACGGGGAAAAGCACGTACTTACCATAGACACAGGGGCGTCGCAGTCAATAATAAGGCCCGATATAGTAAAGGGGAAATGCGATCGTTTAAGCAATATACGGCTACGTACAGCTACTGGAGAGCCTGCCACTGTCTATGGTAAGATTGAAGTGAAGGTGACTATAGCCAACATCAACGTGAGGCATGTGTTTATTGTTGCCGATATTGTCGATGAGGTAATTATTGGAGCCGATTTTATGATTAATCATGGCATTAATCTACACATGGGGCAACAGCTGATGATTTGGCGTAATGTGGAAATACCCCTTGATGTTGGGTATGACAGCAAGCCGCAAGTAAGAAAAGTATATGCTATTGAGAGTCAGACGTTACCGCCGCAGTCTGAAACAGTTATATGGGCGCGTATGAAGGGAGATTGTGAGGACAATCGGTTGTGGGTTGTAGAACCAGCAGATCTAAAGAGAGAGCTTATAACAGCAAAAGCTCTAGTAAAAACTAGTACAGGAGGAATAGTCCCTATAAGAGTACTTAACTTGGCAGACCATGAAAAAGTCATCAAAGAAAATTGCGATATTGGCCAGTGTATTCCAGCAGAGGCAATAATAAACTGTGAGAGGAAGATAGAGCCTACCAATTTGTCCGCCAAAGAACGTGAACAATTTGAGGAATACGTAGGAAAATGGGTAGCAGGACTGTCAGCGACAGAAAGAAATAAAGCCAAACAGCATGCCAGTATCTTCGCCATGGGAAACCAAAGTCAGGGTAGAACTGCATTGGTTAAACATGAAATAAACACAGGCGAAGCTAGGCCGATTAAACAGCTACCTAGAAGTGTACCCCTAGCAAAGCGAGATGAAGTCAAAGAGCTTGTAAGAGAAATAGAGCGTGAAGGCGTAATTGAGCCATCTTCTGGTCCTTGGAGTTCGCCAGTAGTCTTAGTTAAAAAGAAAGATGGCAGTACTAGATTCTGCGTAGACTACAGGAAGCTCAATGACATAACCAAGAAGGACAGCTATCCGCTCCCCAGAATCGATGACACTTTGGACACGCTAGCTGGTACGAGATGGTTCTCTACGCTAGACTTGCGAAGCGGATATTGGCAAGTGGAGATTGCAGAGAAAGACAAGGAGAAAACTGCCTTCAGCGTCGGTAACGGATTATGGCAGTTCAAAGTTATGCCATTTGGTCTCTGCAATGCTCCGGCCACATTTGAACGCCTAATGGAGAAGGTACTGAAAGGACTCCACTGGAAGACATGCTTGGTATATCTGGATGACATAATCGTGATGGGGAAAACTTTTGATGAACACCTCAAAAACATGGCAGAAGTTCTTCAACGGATATCATCAGCTGGATTGAAACTCAGCCTGAAGAAATGTGCATTGTTCCAGAAAGAAGTGAAGTATTTGGGGCATCGTGTTACTGCAGACGGAATCTCAACAGATGAAGATAAAATACAAGCAGTAAGGGACTGGCATCAACCTAAAAATCTTCATGAATTGCGCAGCTTTTTGGGCCTTTGTACATACTACAGACGCTTTGTGCCAAATTTTGCCAGTGTAGCTGCAAGCCTGCATGAGCTGACAAAGAAGTCGAGACCATACCATTGGGGCGAGCCACAGGAAAAGGCATTCCAGAAACTTAAAGGATTATTGTGTACGTCACCAGTACTAGCGTATCCCATACCTGGAGAAAAATTCGTGCTGGATACTGATGCGAGCGGCTATGGCATAGGGGGCGTGCTATCCCAAGTAGTTAATGGCACTGAGAAAGTCATAGGATACTATAGCCGTGTACTCTCAAAACCTGAGAGGAACTACTGTGTGACACGACGTGAGCTTCTGGCAGTATTGGAATGCATTAAACATTACCATAAGTACCTGTATGGTCAACACTTTACATTAAGGACTGACCATTCTGCACTGAGATGGTTATTGCAGTTTAAAAATCCTGAAGGGCAACTGGCAAGGTGGATTGAGCGCCTGCAGAGCTACGACTTCAGTATTGAGCATAGAAGGGGCACAAAACATAACAATGCGGATGCTCTTTCAAGAAGACCCTGCTGTTTAGAGTGTAAACATTGCGTTAGAACCGAACAAAAGGAAGGCGTTGTTGATGTTCGGCTAATGCACATCGACTCTGATGAAGACTGGTCAGCGGCACAGAGGGACGACAGTATACTGGGGAAAATTATAGCAGCCAAAGAGGAGGACAGAAGACCGTCCCGGAATGAAATTTCGGCTGAAAGCCCACTCGCCAAATCTTATTGGGCTCAGTGGAACAGCCTCAAGGTAATAGAAGGGTGCCTATACCGCGTATGGGAAAGTGTAGATGGCAAAACAACTTCAAATTTGGTAGTTGTGCCATGCTCCAAGATAAGTAAAGTTTTGCAAGAATTTCACAATGGACCTAGTGGCGGTCATCTTGGAGTCACAAAAACACTTGAGAAACTGAAGCAGCGTTTTTATTGGGTTGGATGTCAACAAGCCGTAGCCGATTGGATAGCAAACTGCCCACAGTGCATAGCAGCCAAAGGCCCAGTAAGAAGAAGCCGGGGACAGCTACAGCAATACAACTCAGGAGCACCATTCGAGCGGATCGCAATGGATGTAGCAGGTCCTTTTCCCGTCACTGAAGCCGGAAATCGTTATGTTCTTGTGGTAATGGACTATTTTAGTAAATGGCCAGAGGTATATGCCATACCTAACCAAGAAGCAAAGACAGTTGTAAATGCATTCGTCAACAACTGGGTATGTCGCTATGGTGTCCCAATAGAATTACATTCCGACCAAGGAAGGAATTTCGAGTCTGCCATATTCAGGGAAATGTGCGAATTATATGGGATAAAGAAAACCAGAACAACGCCTTTGCATCCACAGTCTGATGGCATGGTAGAGAGGTTCAATCGCACCTTAGAAGAGTACCTGCGAAAAGTGGTAAGCAACCATCAGAGGGATTGGGACGAGCACATTCCCAAATTTTTGATGGCATATAGGTCAGCTGTACACGACTCCACATCGAGAACGCCAGCTAAAATTATCTTCGGGACGGAATTAAAACTGCCTGGTGACTTGGAATTTGGTGTTAAGCCAGCGGTAGAAGAAGGAGCCACTACGTCCCAAGAGCAGGAGAACTTAAACGAGCTGCATGATTTCGTGCGTAATAGAATCAAGATGGTCAGTGACAAGATGAAGGCTAGATATGACCGCGCAGCAAATTCAGAGGGATTTATAGAAGGTCAATTGGTTCTACTTTATAACCCACAACGGAAGAAAGGATTGTCCCCAAAATTACAGACTCACTGGGATGGCCCGTATAAAGTGATTAAGAGAGTGAATGACGTTGTGTACCGGATACAGAAGCACAATAGCCCAAGGTCGAAAATGAAGATAGTACATCTCGAACGATTGGCGCACTATGGAAGAGGTGATTGTATGCCTATTCGGGTCGAACAGGCTTAAGTGGGCGGCAGTGTTACAAAGTTTAAAAATAGATTCAAATATAACGACAATGTGGCTATATGTACTTGGCAGCACTGTCAAACCATCTCTAGTTGTCAAAATGTTACAACCCTGGTCAACACCATGCAGATAATATTTGAATTAACGGAAATGGAATATTCCGGATACATCGTTGAGAATATACAAGATCATTCGAGGCTGTGCAATAATAAGTGTAAACGTCAATAACGAAAAACCTAGTAACATCAATGCTAAGAGATGATGATGTTATTCTTAATGATTTTGTACGCAAGTATTCGCTGCTAATAAAAACTAAACATGTACATCAATATACACAGCAACATACACACAAATATACACAGCAACATGCCCACATAGCACAAGAAGAAACAAAACTACATAACACACAGAGCACTCATACATACAACCACACATAGTTACAATAAACAAAACACAAGACAGCATTGTCATATATACAAACACACGTATATAGCTACATGTTAAGTAAAGCACAACCAACAACAACCATGACCAGATGCTTCGCGAAGTTACCAGACGACGTCATTTTGCTATATAAAGTCGCTGCCAGTGAACAGCGGGATCAGTGAGATTTTAAATCTAGACGTGTTAACATCGCTAAGTGTTTAGTAGTACAAATACTCGTGTTAATTAAATAGTAAATAAAGTGTTGCCGCATTATATTTCTAAAAGTAATTGTCTGTGTTTTTAATTTGATGCAATTAAACGAATCCTTGAAGGATAAATAAAAAGCGTTTTTACGAAAAGGTCTAAAAACGTAACAATATATATATATATATATATATATATATATATATATATATATATATATATATATGTATATATATATATATATATATATATATATTTTTATTTTTTATTTTTTGTTAGGTTCAAAATTTGGAGTTCACATTCAAGGTTTAGCTTCGAAATGTGCGTCGAAATTCGAAGGGACAAAAAAAAATCATCAATGTGCCTCCCGTCAACGTGGAAAAGAAATATAACAATGATAATGATAATAATATAGATAGTAATGATAAATGTTTTTAAAAATGCATTAGGAGTAGGAGAAATGTTGGGCAGTCTAAGGTAAGTTGAGGTAAGAGACAACAAGTTTGTGCTATAACATGAAAATGCAAAGATACCTGAGTATCCTGTCTCTTTTCAAGGTTTCCTTGTATCACCAATTCTTGATTTTCATATTGAAAATATTGATGTTCAAGGTTCATAACACAACAAAAAAAATTTTGATTATAATCCATGCGTGACAAGATGTAATAACGTCACCGTATTCTGGCCGCTATGCATTTCGCAACTTGATAAACAAATATTATTATTTGACAAGGACTTAAATGACATAGACTGACGTAAGATGGTTTCCCGACAAATGATTCATATTCGCAACAGACAATTGAACGATATGATCGTCAATCCGGACTTAATAATTCCCAATTGCAGGAAGACAAAAGTAATTTGAAAAACTTATGTACATACATACGTATATATACATGCATCCTAATTTTTTTTCTAAATGGATTATATTCGTGTTAAAAGATTGGGCAGCTCTGCATCGCAATTTATATCAGATTATATTCCGATAGTAAAGACTTATGCAAAGCTGTCACAATCGCCCAAACAATTTAGGTGTAAAAATAATAATGGATTTTGCTGGAGCTTAAAATTCATTGACCTACGGTTGCCCTTTCCCGTCGCCTTTATCGTTGGGCGCCATATATGTTATACGCCGCTGTCTAGTTCAAAATACTACTGAGTGTTATTAGTTTATCCAACCAATAAAACTCATTAATTTTCAAACCAATGTAAATAAATGCGGCTTAGGCATGACAAGATCTTCCCAGCTAACTCTTCGGCATATTCGGTTCTCAACCCGTTTGTTTACAGCGCATAACATATAACACAGCCTACATGCCTTTATATATATTAATACCCTAGGCTGTGTAAAGAAAATTCAGAAGTATAAGCCGCCTGGTTACAAAGAAAAACACAATTGTTTAAATTTCGGTCTGGGCGATAAGCAGTTCCCTTACCCACCCGTCCCCGTCCTACCTCAACATTTCTCCTGTATTTAGTGACCTACATGCACATTTTCAATTTAAATCAAGAGAGTTTATTAGAAAATACATATTTTAAAACCTTTAACAATAACTTACGTCTATTCGGGTTAGTGTGATAGAGTAGTTTACAAAGAAAAATAGGTGTATAAGATAAGTAAAATAAAAGTGAAATATGCTATGATTTGCACAAACAATAATATAAAAGTTACTTATCCACCACAGTTGTCTAGGTGATAATTGAGAACAGATTCTTTGTTGGTGGATGTTGCGTACGGTGGGTTTTATGCATTCGTTGGTTTCACGTTGTTGGTTTTAGGTAAGTATTTCCTTTTTTTTGTATTTAGGTTCACTAATTTTGCACTCCCTGGTTGGTGACACAGTTTTATGGGCAAGTAAGTTTGTAGGTATATATCTTTTATACAGGCGTTTTACTAGTTATATGTAAGTTTTATTTTTTTGTTGTTGTGTATATATGTAGTTTTATTTATGTTCGCCATTAGCGTTTCAATTCAGTGCACTGTTTTCATGGGTAAGTATGTTTTCCCCAGGTTTTACAGGTTTGCTGCTGTCTTGTGTGTTGAGTGCCGAGTTAGATTTTTGTTAGATGTGATAATAAATACCCTTGCGAGGTTGATAATTAGCACGCTTCATTCCTTGGTACTGTCCGCTTTGACGCCCATTCACCTAACCTCACTGCACGGATGAGTAGTTGCGTTTTTCCTTTCGTTGAAGATCCGGTTCTATGGCGTGTTGTACAAAAATTTAACGTTCGCGCGTACAGGCTCTAATGTTTTTCTTTCTTTGGTTTCACTACTGGTTTATGAATTTAGTTTTCTTTCATTTAACGGCTTACAATTTTTTTGTTACTTTTTCTTTCAGTTTATGGTGTTCAACAATTTTATCTTTTCTCTTTTCAAATAATGCTTATTTAACCCTTTTTTTGTGTTCAGTTTTAGGTGTGCAGAATTTGTTTAACTTTGTTTTTCAAATTAGTGCTTATTTAACTTAGGTGTACAGAATTTTTTCCCTTTTTGCTTTTCACGTTTCAAGGAGGTTAACACTTCTAACTCCTCCGAACTTCGATCTGTACCTTTAAACGATGCTTGTGACCTCCCCTGATTACTTTGCTTATTGTCAGTTATTGCCCTGTGTTTTTTCGTTATCCTCGCGTGATGCCAAGTGTCGTGATTTCATTGGTCGATCAATATAACGGTATTCTCACGTCATAATTCTTTTTCGTTTCTTTCTGCTGTACGTATGTCATTAAAACAATAGGGAAAACTCATACGAATTGAACTTGAATATTCCGATCCGTAACATAACATTAAGAGGAGAAACGATCCCCTTATTCAATTTTCTCCTTTTAATTTAGTATTTTACTTTTGAATTATATTGTTCCCCTCCAAACTTTCCCCTTTTTTTGTATTGTTCCATATGTATCGCATGCTTTATACATAATTAGTGGTTGTTTTAACATTTCTCCTCATACAAGGGAATGAAATTATAATCTTATATTGGGATTATTCCAATTTCAAGTAGGTGTGTTCATTACTTGTTGTGAAAAAGAAAAACAAAATTTATTTTCGTGAGGAAAAGTGTTAAATCCTCAATTTTACTAGTTCTTTTTACCGCAAGTTGTCTGCTGTAAAAAGTAAACTAATATTTAGATATTCGTGGCAATTAAATGTACATGCGACTAACACAACTAATTCCATATATCTTAGTGGTATATTTGAATACATAAATCATTAAGTTTTACAGCACGTATATTATATGTATACATATCTACATTTATACATGGTTTTATTTTCTTTCATGGGGGAATACATACATATATACATAATACAGACAAATCAAAGCGTTTTATTTTTGTGTGGAAATTTTTAGAAACAGTCCTATTGTTGGGAACGATTAATGTATTTCCAACAAAGTTAAGTTTATTGATCCTCTTCATTATACAACAGCTGATTATTTCCATTAAATAAAATAAATACAATCAGATCGTCAGAGAATTACATTTATGAATTCATTTTTCAAATTTATTCCTTTTAATTAATTTTTTTATTGATTAAAACCACTTTTTTGTAAATTCTATTGATCCATTAATATATTCATTAAGTTTCGTTTTTCGAATCACAATAATTTAGATTGTGAAAATACCGCTTTCATTCGAGCAGAAATCATTAAGTTCTTTGTGAATTTGACTATCCTGACCTACCAACATTACGAATAACATATCTTCAGAACAATTTATTCGTTTGTCAGACATTATTGTCGAATTTGAGGCAGACCTTAACGACAACCTATATCCCATGACATCCATACACGCTCTCGAAGTCCATCGAGAGGAGCTGAAGTCAGACTGGACCGGTCTTAAACAAGCCTATGGAAACTTTTTTATTGAAAAAGAAAGCTCAGATTCCAAGAAAAAGGGTTCAGGTGATATTGAATCATATAAAACTAAGTATAAGCACACGTATAGAACATACTGTAATTGTTTATCCAAATTGTCCGAGATCGGCGATACATATGCGAAATCGTCAACATCTCATCCGGTACAGGATCAGGCGAATTCCAGCGTTTCCGATACGCGAAGTCTACACTTGCCTCCAATTGATATCGAACCTTTCAATGGAGATTATGCATCATTGCCCACTTTTCGTGACGTATTTACTGCAGTAGTCACTAATTCCAAAGCCAGTAATGTAGAGAAGTTATTTTATTTAACGCAAAAAACTAGGGGTGAGGCAAAAGAAATTGTGAAAAAAAGTCCATTAACAAATCAAGGCTTTGATCTGGCCTGGACTGAACTATGTTCCCGATTTGAGAATCGAAGAGTTCTGGTCAATGGCCAATTAAAAACACTTTTCAATCTGCCAACCATTGCTTCTGAAACAGGAAAATTTTTAAAACAGCTTCAAAGAAACATTAATTCCTGTATATCTACTCTAAAACTGTATGATATCAATGTCGATAGCTGGGATCCAATATTTGTCTTCATCTGTACGAATCATCTTCCAGACACTACATTGACTTTATGGGAACAAGAACTAAAGGATAAAACTGCTATTCCACAGTGGTCTGTTTTAGATACATTTTTAACCAATCGGTATAGAACTTTGGAGTCTGTATCCGAAAGTCGCAGCTCTAGCATCTCCAAAAAAGCTCATCCCAAAACAAAAAATAACTACCAGACTAGCAAGAAACTAAATAATTTCCAGGTCAATGTGTCCAGTCAAGAATGTCAATTATGTCCCAAGGCTATTCATGCAATTAGAAAATGTCCAAAATTTCTTAATATGGACTACAGTCAGAGAATAAAAGAAATAAAAAAGGAAGGTTTGTGCTTGAATTGTTTCTCGAAAATTCACAATATTAGAAATTGTAGCAGCAAACATAATTGTTTCAAGTGTAATAAAAGACATAATACGCTCCTTCATAAAGAAACAACAGATATGAATAATAATTCCACTGCAGTCCCTAGTACAAGCAAAACAGTATTATTGATCCCAATTCAGCACCATTTACTCGATCAAATACTAATACATTACAGTCCACTAATGCTTCAAGTGCTGGCACAGTACAATCCTGTTTTGCAACCAACTCAAAGGACGTCCTCTTAGGAACAGCCATCGTAAATGTCATAGCTAGGGGCGTGTCATATAAGGCCATAGCTTTAGTTGATTCAGGATCTGAAGGCACTTTTATTTCCGAGCGTTTATTTAACCTGCTTAAACTTCCTTATCAGAAAATAAATGCTCAAATATATGGTTTAAACAATTCAGTCTCTGCTAAAGTTCAACGTCAATGCTCATTTGTTTTGGGTACAGAACTCAATGCAGACATTGCGATTTCAGCAACAGCGCTCGTGGTTCCACATCTCTCCACAAATCTCTAATCTCAGACAATTTCAAATAGTTCATTTGATCATCTTCCCGATATTCGTCTCGCTGATCCTAATTTCCATCAAAGTTCTAAAATCGATATGTTGATTGGTGGAGATATTTTCCCTTCCATTATATGTTCAGGGGTAAGACAAAAAGTTTGTAATTCATTAATCGCTCAAGAAACAATTTTTGGATGGATTTTGACAGGTCCTATCTCCCGTGCTTCTGCTCCACTCTCCAATATAAATTCGTTGTTCTGTGACTTAAAGAAGAACTTTATGTCTTCATCCGATCAAGCATGTGAGGAACTGGATGTTCGAAACACTAAAAGAAATCCTGATGGTCGGTACATAGTGTCGCTTCCTTTCAAGGACGATTTTCCTGATTCTATGAGTATATGGCGCAATTCTTCCGGACTGAAGCTAGACTGATCCGAAATCCTGAATTTAAGCTTGAATACGATAGAGTCGTTCAAGAATACGAAGAGGTGGGTCACATGGTTAGAGTTCAACCTCCCAGCCAATCTGAAAATACGGAAGTGTATTATCTGCCACACCATGCAGTCATAAAGCCAGATAGCGTTACCACTTAAGTTCGGGTGGTATTTAATGCATCTTCTCCGTCTTCAAATGGACTAAGCTTGAATTCGCTGCTGCATATAGGTCCAATATTACAAAATGATCTAGTTTTACTGATCATAAAATGGCGTTTTTTTCGTTTTGTTTTTAACGCTGACATCCAGAAGATGTATAGACAGATTCTGGTAGATTCAAAACATACACCGTACCAGAGAATTCTTTTTCGAGATGATCCAAGCTCTCCTCTACAAGATTACGAATTGAAAACAGTCACTTTCGGAGTAAACTGCGCTCCATATTTGGCTATTCGTACTCTTTTACAATTTGCAGACGATACTCAATCGATTTATCCAGTTGCAAGTTCTATAACTCGTAATGATATGTACATGGACGATGTTATAGCTGGGGCTCATACTAAAAGCGATTGTAATAAAGCTAAAATCGAACTTATTCATGCACTTCAATCAGCTGATTTCATCCTAAGAAAGTGGACTTCCAACTCCAGAGATTTACCATTTCTGTTCCAAATGGTTGAAAGTCTATTGTCTAGACTAGATGTCGAAAAATATACGATTTTTTGTTGGACAGATTCGAAAATTGTACTTTTCTGGTTATGCAAGCCGGCATGTAACTGGCTAACATTCGTTGCAAATCGCGTATCAAAAATAATACAAATAGTAGATGTCTCACATTGGAACCATGTAAATTCAGAAACTAATCCAGCAGATTTAGCAAGTCGTGGTGTATGGCCAAAGGACTTAATCAATAACGAATTATGGTGGTTCGGACCACATTGGCTAAGAAGTGAGTCGAATGAGTGGTCAATCCATGATTTATCCAATCTCCCTCAGACTGATTTGGAGGCAAGATCGCTCCGAGTCTATTTTTCGTACTTTACTGACTTCGAAGACTTACTTGAAAGGTTTTCCTCCTTTTCCAAAGCAATGCGCGAACTAGCCCTCGGTTTCGGTCCTCCTTCTATAAAGATTCCATTCTTATATCCAGCTCTGAAATTGTCGCTATTCGTAATGTTCTTATCTCTATTTGCCAGAAAGTGGCGTATCCAGATGAGTATAAGACTCTATCATCTAAACAATTAATTTCAAAATCCAGCAGTATTATGAACTTAAATCCGTTGTTAGATGCAGAAGGTATCATACGTTCTTGTGGCAGACTTGAATCAGCCCCAGGACTTACATATAATGAAAAATTTCCAATTGTCATTCCGTACAACTGTCAATATGCCAGGCTTTTAGTGAAATTTATTCACAAAATAAGCATGCACGGTGGAAATCAATTAGTTTTGCGACTTTTACGAATGGAATACTGGATTCCGAAAGCTAAAAACCTTGTAAAAACGGCCATTAACAACTGCAAGATATGTACTATCTACAAGAAAAGGTGCCAAAAACAGATCATGGCAGCTCTACCTCCAGAACGTAGCGATATATCCAGGCCCTTTACTAATACCGGGATAGAGTTTGCTGTAAAAAGCTACTCCGGCAGAGCCTGTAGAATCACAAAGTGCTACGTATGTATTTTTGTGTGTTTTTCCACCAAGGCCATTCATATAGAAACTACATCCGATCTTTCCACACCCGCCTTTCTAGCTACTTTTAGTCGTTTTGTTTCACGACGCGGATGCCCGTTAAATTTATATTCTGACAATGGAACTACATTTGGCGGTGCTTCCAAGATCATAGCCAAAGAATTTATCCAAACCACACAACAACGTATTGAAGCCAATTACTCCCATCAAAGGGTCACTTGGCACTTCATTCCAGCAGGTGCTCCCCATATGGGTGGATTGTGGGAAGCTGGCGTAAAGAGCTTCAAAGCACATTTTCGAAAAATAACTGGGTGTTATAAGTACACATATGAAGAGTTATCCACGTTATTAACTAAAATTGAAGCATGTCTTAACTCCAGACCAATTTCTTCTATATCCACTGATCCTTCAGATCTCTGTGCGTTAACTCCAGGATACTTCCTAATTGGATCTCCCATTTTAGCACCTATAGATCCACAGACAAAGGAATCGGTATCCATAGCAAATCGGTGGCAAAGACTTAAACTTATTAATCAGGAATTTTGCCAACGATGGAAAAGTGAATATCTTAAAGAACTGCATGAACGTGTTAAATGGCAAAGTGCACAAGATAACCTGGAAGTAGGGGTACTCGTCGTAGTAAAGGATGAAAACCTACCACCGAACTCCTGGCGACTTGGCACAATCCAGAAGGTTTACGCTGGCTCCGATGGACGTGTTCGTGTAGCTGATGTTTTAACTCAACGTGGTGTAATAACTCGTCCAATTGTCAAATTGGTCGTCTTACCTAACGTGTCCTAAAACTTCTAAACTATCCTGTTTCATTCGTTTATTTATTTTCTTATTTCAGCTCCTGAGTCTTTTCCATTTTTTATGAACATGCCAAAAGGTACTTCAGATTCTTTTGCATCTAGTTCCATAAAAAACTACAATACCTTCGCCTGTCGAGTCTGTGGACGTCCTCATGCATTGCGATCTTGCAGAAAATTCTTGGCAATGAACATAACTGACCGCTTGCAGACAGTCAAGAAAATTAAATATTTCACTAACTGTCTAGCACATGACCATTCTAAAGGCATTTGTTTTTCTAAGCATGGATGTAAACACTGTCGATAATTTCACCACACATTGCTGCATGTGCATCCAAGATTAGCAGCTGTTCTAAATTCAAAGAATTCTCGTTCACGAGCTATTTCTCAAGAGCATCCCACAACATCTATCAAGGAAAATAGAAATAACTCACGTAATCGGAAAAATACCGATGAAACTCCACAAAGAGCCAATTCAAACTCAACGGCATCCAAATCATCCCTAACTGCAATCTTACGTCAGAATACATTGATCCTCTTACCAACAGTTCTAGTGAAGATATGTTCTAAAACATCCCAAGCACGATGTTTACTTGATTCTGGATCTCCAGTGAGCAGCGTTTCTAAGAAATTGGTTGACAAGTTAAGCCTGACTGCGTTTACTTTACATGAAGAAACGGTTTGTCCCATCACACTAAAATCGAGATACGACGCTACACAGAGGATCGAAGGAATATTTCGAGTTGATAATCGCATCACCATTAAAACTCCTTCAGAATCGCTTCCAGAGCCATATTAAAAGAACTTTCCGGATTTATTTCTTGCTGACTCCAATTTCCATGAATCGGCTCCAGTCGACATAATAATCGGAGCTGAAATTTTTCCAAAAATTATACGCGATAGGATTTTTTCCAGAAATGGTTTTCCATTCTGGAAAAAATCAAAAGGTAACACGGGTATTATAACAATAACATGTTAACATCAGGTTGATACAGTTCTCGTATTCTTTTTCACAATAAAATTTGTGTAAATAGGAACTGTTATCAAATTCAACTAAGCCACCTAATAAGTGGTGACAAACACAATACACATGAGCACTAATGGTGAAAGGGTTGCGTCTTTCGAAAACAGCCGTTCTGCTCTGCTGTGTATGTTGAATAAAACTGATGTTGACTTTCCTTTGTGCCTTGGAATATTTATCATGTCTTTCTGAGATTTAAAAACAAATTTCGAACAATTAGCCTATGAATCTTAATTCAATTTAATATAGTAATATAAATGTTCGTTAAAATTCTTACTACATACAAATTTAAGCTATGGCTTGAGCTACCAATAATAAAATATTGGAAAAACGTTCACATGTACTTAAGTATAAAATTCAAACCAAAAAAGTTTGACTTAGGTATGATGGAACAAAAAATTCAGAAAAATGGGACATGAAGAAAAATAATCAAACGGTAACACGGGTATTATAACAATAACATGTTAACATCAGGTTGATACAGTTCTCGTATTCTTTTTCACAATAACATTTGTGTAAATAGGAATTGTTATCAAATTCAACTTAGCCACCTAATAAGTGGTGACAAACAGAATACACATGAGCACTGATGATGAAAGGGTTGCGTCTTTTGAAAACAGCTGTTCTGCTCTGCTGTGTAAGTTGAATAAAACTGATGTTGACTTTCCTTTGTGCCTTGGAATATTTATCATCTCTCTGCTGTCTTCATGAAGCTCAATTTGATGGTACGCATTTTTCAAGTCCAAACGAGAAAAGTATTTTGCTCCTTGCCATGAATGTTTCAAATGTTGGATGAGGATAATTTTCTCTTAATATAGCTTTATTTGCTCTTCGCATATCAATACACATTCGGATATGACCGTTTTCTTTAAAAACTAAAACAATAGGAGATATACAACAGCTTGGACCGAATACGGGTTCAATGATATCAGCCTTAACGTCTTGCTCCAGTTTTTTAATAACTTTTTCTTCTAACGCAATAGGAATACGACGAACTGGTTGCTGTACAGGTGTTACATTTGAATCAATAGATAATTTTACCTTAATGAAATATTGTATATTAGTCAACTTTGTTTATATTAAGTCCCAAACGCAACACGTTTAATTTAATAGCTGTATCTTTTCCTAATAACGATTGTCTACCATTTTCAATAACATAAAATGTAGCAAACATTTCAGGTTGTTGTTTTATAAATATGGGTGCTTCAAAAATATAAAGTACATTGAGTAATTGATCAGAAGCATATGCACGAAAATTATTATTCGACTCTGTTCAAATATTAAATAATGTTGATTTATTCTGTTGTAATTGCACCCAATCGTATTTGCTTATCAAATTAAATTTAGATCCAGAATCAATAACCATTGATATGGACTGTCCCCCAATATGATATGCAATTTTTTCATCCATTTCATGGTTGCTTGATATTTTAAAACAATCGCTTTTATTTTTCATTGTAGATGTGCTATTTTCTTAATCTTCGACATGACGTACATCAAAGCGCTTATGTTTCACATTCATAAATTTACTTTAAAGATGTGGGCGCTTAGGTAAATTAGTCCTACATTTTCGATCAAAATGTCCAAAACGATTGCATTTATAACATTTCTGATTTTTAGCTGGACAATTAAAACTGTTTTCATCATGATCCTTGCGTCCACATCTATCACATTCGTTTACTTTATCAACTTCGAATTTTTTGGAACAATTATTTTTTGTACAATATCCAAACCAGGAACCGGAAATAAGAGTTATTTTTCAATTTTTGAAGAAATAAATCATACATAAATGAACATCGTAGAAAACTTTTAATTACACCATCATGATTTTTAGGCGAAATGCATCCAACATATTGCATGATTTTTTAATTTTTGATTTTTATTTTAAAAATCAAAATTAAGAGTTATTTTTGATTTTTATTTTTTTAAATGAAAAATAAGAGTTATTTTTGATTTTTATTTTTTTAAATGAAAAATAAAAGTTATTTTTGATTTTTATATTTTTAAATGAAAAATAAAAGTTATTTTTTGATTTTATATTTTTATATCAATAATAAAAATCAATTCAAAACTCTTATTTATTTGTTGATGCCGTATGTATTATAATATGCTGCTTCATTCAAATTTCTATATGAATATAATATATTATGTGGCACTGATTGTTTGGTTAGCAAAGTAATACAAGCATTAACAACTTCATTCACGGACATTTCAATAGTGACTTTAATTTTTTTATTATTTTCGCATGTATCACTGCTTTCTATTTTAACCCTTTTTTCATCACATTCCTCACTATGGTCCTTTTGTAAATGTCTTTTCAGATTAGTTAAACATATCGCACTCATTTTTTTACAAATTTTACATTCTCCATTGGAGCCATCAATAATATAGATATCACGTATGTATATATTCCGTTTTCTTCCCATTATCAAATTATGTAAAATTTTTACTTTTACAAATAAGCAGTGCTTGTCACAACTTCTCCCTCGCGATTGAATGTTATCACTTAATATACAATTTGCATTGCAATTAATAAATTAAAAACAACAATAAGATTACGCTAATAATAACAACAACAAAAATGAAAGAACAAATAATAGCGTTATTTCAAGTTCAAGAGCAATGTACAGCGTAATTTAGAAACTTTGTTACACACATATTGTTGTTATTATAACTGTGTACTTTATTTTTACTTTAATACGTAACAAAGATTAATAAACATATTACCTATGTCACGAATTTTGCATTGATTTTTATTATTGATATAAAAATATAAAAATCCAAAATAACTTTAATTTTTCATTTAAAAATATAAAAATCAAACATAACTTTTATTTTTCATTTAAAAATATAAAAATCAAAAATAACTTTTATTTTTCATTTAAAATAATAAATATCAAAAATAACTCTTATTTTCTATCTAAAAATATAAAAATCAAAAATAACTCTTATTTCTTGATTTTTTTGATAAAAGTCAAAACAGTTACGGTCCCTGATCCAAACTATCTTTCGGTTCCATAAATTGCGATTGCTTTCTAATTTGTTCATCAACTTGACATAGTTGTATAATTTCATCTAATCCGTATTCTTTTTCCAACAGTTTTCGCTTCAAATCTAAAGGCGCCCATTCATCAATAATTTTGTCGATTAAACAAATGTTTTCGATTTCAAGTTTTGTCGTACCAAACAAACATTTTGACATCTGCTGTCGCAACCTCAATATGAAATGATTGAAATTTTCACCTACGATCACATTTATATTGCGAAATACATGTCTTTCAAACACAGAGTTGCGTTTTGGTGTAAAATGTTCATTTAACTTGTCCACCAATATCTGGAATACATCCTTTTGGTTCTTCTCGTCGAACGTTTCAATTGCACCCGGTATTGAGTAAGCGACTTCTCGCAATTGTGGTCCTCCAATATGCAATAATTTATTTCTTTTTTTCAAACATGAGGTTATTTCCTCTGAATCGTCATATATTTGGAAAGATCTTAACCATTTTTCCCATTCTGGGCGAATCAATGGTTTTCCGATAGACGCACACATAGAATTTTCTGAAACAATAAAACATTTCATAAATATGTTGACAATTAACTTATAAAACTGTCATTTTATTTTACTCATCTATTAATTTAATTGTTTCAATACTAATATCTTTCTTTTTATTTTTCCTCGAATCAACTATACTTTTCTGGTCATTCTGTTCTAAACATTGGCCCGCAGCCTCTGGTTTTACCCAATTAGTATCTTTCATTAGCTCGGCCAACTGCCTCTGCCATCTTAACAGATCGTATTTTGTTCCGGCAATTTTGCCCCTGCCCTTTGGCAGATAATAATCTACATGTTTTCATTGTTGAAAAATTTTTCCAAACACTTTGCAAACACATTTTGCAAATTCTCACAAAACCTTAATTTCCTTACTTAATTTCATAAGACACCGATTTATTTGATTTCTTGAGAAGTTATTTCAAGCCATCAATCTGTACATTGATTGTTATCGTTCGACTTCTTTACATCTCTAAAATATTCTTTTCGAATAGGATCAGCGATATTTTTTTATATTGGGTGCTTTATTAATGAACTGTTAAAAATGCATCAAATGATTGAGTTTTGTTACAAATATTTACATAAGTTTACAATTTGTTACTATTAATTCTTTTTAAGGTTTCAATTTCATAATTAGTATTTCTAAGATATGTCTAGCTGTGGTTCTCATTGAGATGAAAAGTATATATTTACATCATATTAATGTTATTAGAAAGGAAATGTAAAACACAATGCAATACGAATAATTATAATTATTCAATAATTATTGAATACTTATTGAAAACTTTCTAATGAAGACAATTAACAGTGACCGCAATTTGGAAAATAATTATTGATAGAAACTGTAGAAATTATTCTTTTTTGCTTTGTTCTTCTTTAGGTATATCAGGATATTCCAATTTTACTCCAGGTTCACAAGTAAACGTTGGACAACAGTATGGGAACGGAGCTGTTTTATTGGTTCTTTCCGTATCAAGTTTGCATTTATTATTTGCCAAAGGAAGTGGTCCACAATCCTCAACCAATTCTAATAATCTGTAATTAATAATGAAATGCAATTAGCTAAGCACAGAAATTAAGCAAAACTTAATTAGTACGTACTTAGATGAATTTTCTTCGTCACGCACACAGGTTGAACGGCCACAGAAAGGTGTCAAATCCCAAGTTTTACCAGGCTCAACAGTGGCGCACCGAGTAGATGCAAAGCACATGCCAGGAAAATCTTTAACGAACAAAGTTACGAATATTAATATTGACAACACAAACCATATATTAAAATAGTTCTTAAACATTGGAAACACAGTTTCATTTGACATAACTTACAATAGTTTACATATATTTACGTACATACATAAATATACTAATGGCAAATTATAACAGCTATACTTTATAATAAAAACACATTATTAAAAATACGAGTATTCCTTAATTTATATTTTTAAAATAATGTCAACAGTATTGCAATCCGGATGGGTTATTGAACAGATCTGGTACTATATTCCTGTAATAATTGATTAATGAGTTTATTGGAACACAATAAACTAAGTCACTAGTTTTAAGTTAGCAAATTTGCTTAATGTTTCTATGGAAAATATATTGCAAATAAAACAAAGTAAAAACAAATAATAATACGCGAATGTTCTGAAAATCACTTTTCACGCAAGTGATTTGCTATCACTCAAATGGTGTTCTGCTCACAAAATTTTAGTTAACGCGATGTTTGAAACCCGTCAGCTAAGCGACTGCCGAGTGTAAACCACTTGGTCCTATTTTGTAATTATTTTGTTTTAAACTTAAAAAAAAATGATGGGGTACTTTAAGTAATGTGTTTTTTATTAATTTATGCAATAACATCATGTATTTATACAAAATAAACATAAAATTTTGCAAATTTTGAAGACATCACAATGTTTTATTTGACAATCTTCGTGATTTACTTTTTCTTCTTTGGTAGTCAGCTGTTTTGTTCGAACGTACATCTGTAGTTACCAGATTCACAAAATGTAAGAGCCAAGTAAATTATTCTTATTTGATTGATTTAAACAAATGATTTTAATCAAAATTAAATTTAATTAATAATAAATGTTTAAATGTTATCAATAATTATAAGTTCCAATGTATAAATTTAATGAAACAAAAGCATAAAATGTATGTATGTATTTATACGTCAACAATAACTACTTTAAAGCCGTATCAACATCGCTGTTTTTGTGTCAAGATTAGTTTCTTTAACTTTCCGCGCCGTGTAAATAAAACTGAAAAAATTTAAGTATTATTAAATAAGTTAAAAAAATAACTCTTCAAAGTGATTATTCTTAGGGCCAACACAAAAATATCACCCAAATTTAAAATTTTATAAAATTTATTTAACGCAAGGGCTCGTGAAGGGTGCATTTTGAGCAAATGTGGATAGAGTTGGAAAATGATAGAAATGGAAAATGCATCTGGACCTTGTAAAAATGTGCCATAATGGAGTTAGAAAAACTGATGGTGGGCGACTTAACAAATATAATCTATTACCTAGTGACGAGGAGGTGGTACCGGAAACAACAAAATCATGTACAAATAATGAAGACTTGCCTACAACATCAACCGCCTCCTGAAAGACTCCAACACCTAAATCATCCTCAAACCAAAGAGTTGGTAGTTCAACCCTCCTCCGTAATGTTTGCTGAACAAGAAACACCTAAATCACCCTCAAACCAAAGAGTTGGTAGTTCTGCCCTCCTCCGTAATGTTCGCTGCACAAGAAACGTTAGCTTCCAAGCCTTTAACGCCAACAACATCAGGCCGTGAATACAATCGGAAACGTAAACGACAAGTTGCTGATGCTGACGATATGATTAAATTGGAAGCAGAGCATTTTTTTAAATAAATGCTAATTTGAAAAAAATTAAAGAAAATGTCAGACATGTAAAAGAATTGTCAAGAATTATCAAAGAGATAAAAGTTTTAAAGGAAAAGGAGTTAAAAGAAGTTAGTAGACATCCCTATGTTTTAGAGCAACAATTAAAAACTAAAAATGAATTTAAGTTGACGATTTTGGAGTTGGAACATATAAAGTTGGGCACACAATGATCACAATCCAACACTGCAAACTTAAAAAATGATGACTTAAAACTGATCTCAAATAATGTCCTTTAATGTTTTGCTTTATTGAAAAGAACTAAATTCTATGTATTTTCATTTAAAAAATTGGCTGAAGTAGTAGAACACGAGGGTCCTGAGTTTAAATCCGCGCTGAGTCATGAAATATTGTGTTGAATTCTTCCGATTAGCATTAATGCATGGTTGTTAGTTGTTGCCAGCCTGCTTTCAGTGATAAAGGCATAACACTGGTCACTGAACATGATTGGCGACTGACACTATCATGTACAAAAAGCAGAGTAACAGCACCCTCCTTCGTCGGTCCTGTAGTAAAAAGTTAGCTGGCGAAGTAAAAAGGTTAAAATAGCTACAAAAAGTTCTCTATTTTCTCATCTTTCTTCATCACTATACCCTCCTTTCTAGTTCCGGCGCAATGCACTGCATATGTAGGCGTCATCCCTTGAGTGCTGGGGGTCAATTCTGGTTCTGTGAAAACGTGAAATGAAAAAAAACTTTTCATTTTCGTTTTCATATAAACTTTTCATAACACTTTTCACATTTACACAAAATGCGATTCCCGTTCATGTTATGAAAAACTGTTTCATTCCAGTTGTATCCATGAAAATACTGTAACCATGCTATATAACTTTCAATGTCACTTACAGAGGGCGAAGTTTAAAAGTTTCGAGTGCGGCGTTAGGCCGCATACACAATTTTGTAATTTCTTGAGCCGCCGCCTTAATGTTCATCTACTGTTGGTTGAGTTTTTGAACATGTTAAACATTTTGTGTCTAACTTATTTATTATTAAACAAATATTAGCAAAAAAATATAAAACACTAAGTATAATTGCAACTATTAGTATTAATACATTGCAAAGGGAAGCTATTTTCATACACATATTTAACAATAAAACATATGTAACCATTGTTACAAACGCGCGTACATGTAAATATATATATATATATATATATATATATATATATATATATATAAATATATATAGGTATATATACATACATATATATATATATATATATATATATATATGTATATATATATATATATATATATATATATATATATATAGGTATATATACATACATACATATATATATATATATATGTATATATATATACATATATATATATATATATATATATATATATATTATATATATATATATATATATATATATATATAAATATATGTGCATATATATATATATATATATATACATGTGCACACACACTCATGTACACACACATACATATATAAATATATATATATATATATATACATGTATATATATATATATATATATATATATACATATATATATGTGTTTGTACGGCAATTAGTTTAGGTAAGCTGCCGCTAAATAATTGTTAGTAACCGCCGATGCTAACTTAACCTCTACTTCGGGTTCTGAGTAATTGTCAAATGAAAAAAATAAAAACAAACTCGCACGCATTAATGAATTAAAATAAAAAAATTATATCCACTTCTTTCAGAACAATTGTACAAAAAATAATAATAAAGATTATAAATAAAAAGTTAATGGTAATTCATATACATATACACATTCGTATATATATATATATATATATATATATATATATATATATATATATCTATATATATATATATATATATATATATATATATATGTATATATATATATATATATATATAATTATATATAAATGTATATATATATATATATGTATATATATGTATATATATATATATATATATATATATATGTATATATATATATATATATATATATATATATATATAATGCATATACATACATATAAAAGAATAGAAAAGTTAATGAAAAGCATTAAAAGTTAAATGAAAAATATTAAAAGTTGAATGAAAAGTATTAATAGTTGAATTCACTTTTTTAAAAGTATTTCCATAAACTGTTGCTCGTTTTCATCTTCTCCATTGTTATCACGATAATAAATTAAGTGAAAATTTTTTTTTCATATGAAAACTTTTTGACAGTTGTTTACACAGTTGCATTGAACCAGAATCACCATTGATGTGCAAATATGAAAAAATTTCGTTTCATTCCGCCTGTTTTTTACATTATGAAAACACATAATTGTCCTTACGTTTTTTCATAGTACGCGAATCAGAATTACTATGAAAAGCTGAAAAAACTTTTCATTTCACGTTTTCACAGAACCAGAATCGACCCCCTGGTCTGGAATTTTAAATGTTATTTATGTTGAATAAAAAATATGTAGTTGTTAAAGTGCGATGTTTGAATGAAGGGAGTGGACTATATTATTTTTTACCACTAGTGATGAAACAGCATCTTCTTGTTCTGTCAATAACACAGCTTTTTCGTTCTACTTTAAATGTATTTTGGTCTCCGTATAATGAATTTCCATACAGCTAATTTTTCTTTACAATGAACAAAATTTTGGAATCAAAAATACATTTTACGTGTGTTTTTGTCTCCATATAGTGAACTATTTTTAGCAGCTTTATTTTACACTTCTTAGCAACACTATTTATAAAGAAAATAAGTAATATTTTTGGGATTCCCAAAAAATGAAAACAAAAAAGTTAATGATTTGACTTTTAACATCAGTTGACCGAGTTCAGTGAACGAAAATGACACACCGAAGTAGTATTTCTTTTGAAAAGAAGTTATTAGTAATTAATAAAGTTGAAGAAGGGACATCAAAGAAAAAAGATATAGCTAAAGAGTTTGGAATTCTTCCCAGTACATTATCAAACATTTTACAAGACAAGTTAGCTATTCAAAAGAATGTAGAAGTCGAGCATTTAAGCATTAAGCGTAAAAGACTTCGAACTTGTCTTTTTGAAGACATTGACGAAGCAATGCTTAAATGGGTTACGGCCGCTCGTTCTAAGAATCTTCCCGTATGTGGAGTATTATTGAAGCAAAAACTCAAAGAATTCCCTGATTCTTTGGAACACGATGATTTAGAAGCAAGTACTGGATGGTTAGATAAATTTACTCTCCTAGGAGGAAGCAATATGACTGGTATGGAGAAACTAAAACTGCTCGTTATAGGAAAGGCTAAAAACCCTAGATGCTTTAAAGGAATAAAATCTCTAGATGTGGATTATGATTTCAACAAAGGATGACAGGAGAAATTTTTTTCAAATGGATTTTAGGGCTGGACAAAAAATTTGCTTCGCAAAAAAGAAAGGTTCTGCTTTTTGTTGACAACGGCACTGCGCGTCCAAAGAACGTAAAATATAAACTACAAAATATTGAACTTATCTACTTTCCTCCCTATATGACTTCTCTTCTTCGACCAATGGACCAAGACATAATCTACAATATAAAACAATTTTACAGAAAACGAGTTTTGATGAACATATTGTCACAAATGGATGAAAACATACCTGTAATAGACATAGATTTGCTTCAAGCTATTCGAAATTTAAGTACAGTGTGGAATATCTATGTTAAACCAGAGACTATTGCAAACTGCTTCCAAAAGGCTGGATTTTCAAAAGATGACATGCAGATTCAAACTAGTAATTGGGATGAAGAGGTCTTTCTTCCACTATCAGATTTAGTTGTTCTACAGGCTTTATTTAGAAAAGTATCTATGTATCATTTAAAGACTATGTCAGTGTAGATATTGATGTGCAAACCACGGGCATACCGTCCGATGAAGATATTCTAAGCAGTGTTTTAGAAAGTCGTGGACTACACCAGATTATTTTAGATGACGATGAAGAGGAACTGGGCGGTGAAGTAATGGCAAATATTGATAAAACGTCACCTACATTAGAACACGTTTCCTCTTCACTTGATGTACTACGAAATTTTTTGGAGATAAAGACCAACGTTCCGACAAATGTATTTAAATGTCTTAATGCAATTGAAGCTTTTATTGATAAAGAAAAATGGAGAAATGTAGTTCAACCAAAAATACCTGATTATTTTAAATAAATAAAAAACAAAACAAAATATTTCTGTGTAATGAAGTTTCTATATAGTGAAGTAATTGTCTGTCCCCGTGGAAATTCACTATAGGGAAGTTCAACTGAATTTGAATATATTATGTAATGCACAGCACACATTGACAATTGTAGCCAGTTTAGAAGGAGTGTACATAAGAAAACTTTGAAGGCATCTAAATCGACTTTTCCTTCTATTGTCCTTCCTACAACATTCCTTGCAGAGGCGTGTCTTAGATTAAACGTGTTCTGTGCTGTTGTAGGATTTTTGTAGGGAATCAAAAAGGGCTTTAACGGATCCCGCAGAAGCCAATAACTGCGAGCACCCTCGCTATTATGCCGGTATAGTACGTATTTGTAGCACTCATTCTCCAAACAATTGAATCATGACACAAGCCAGGTTTACTTTCATCTATTCACAGAATCAACTTTTCATTATCACAAATCTGAAATTAAAAAATATTTAATTGTAATGAAATATACGTCGAAAAATAAATAACTTATATAAAATATATTGGTTAAATCAAAAGTCATTGGAAAACAATTTGAGTCGTCGTTTAAAATTCAGGTGTGGGGTCTATACGTAATCTCTTGAACAGTACATTTTTTTAGAGGAAATGGACATGCGACTAACAAGGCAACAGATCGTGGAGGATCTTCTTGAAAAAGGTATAGAATTTCCACCAACGGCTGCGATAGCACAACTACGAACGATTCATGAGCAATTACATATCAGTCAGCATGCTGATAATATATGCGAGGGAGAAATTCCTGATGCAGCTATGACAACCACGGGAGTTTCTGTGACCACACCGTTGCTATTGCCTGAATACGATTACGTTGAATTAGCTGGTGAAATACCTCCTCCAGGTATGGAAACTGTTATCTCAATAATAGCTGCAATAAGCCAAACTGCCACATCTGATTCCACCGTTAGTACACCGCTGACGACGTCTGGGAAAAATTCTGCTGTATCGGGTGTCTCAATACCTTTGGATAGAACTGCTGCCCTATTACCGGTGGTAACAGATCAAACTGCTACTTCAATGCCTTTATCTCTGACTTCTGCGGCCCAAACGTTAAATATGGAAGGTTTTTCTGCTTCATCCCCTCTGGTGCATAATCTTGGCACCGTGAATATGCTGCCACGTGTAATGGATAGATTTGCTGTTTCTGCAGGGCAATCTATAGCAACTACATACAATGTATCATGTTGCACCTCTAGTTCACACTTCTGGTTCAGCATCCACGGGCGCGGGAAGTTTTATTCCATATAATGCAGGCACAACTTATACGACTGCCAGTCCTATTGATTCGATAGAATCAGAACTAAGGATTCAGCAACTGCGTCTACAGCTGCTGCGAACTCAGGAGGAAATCCGTATAATAGACGCAAATTCAAAAGAAAAAGAAATAACGCATCGACGTCACATTGATTTAACTGAAATTGATGCAGTAGTGCCGTCATTCAGTGGTGACGACAATTATGATATAGATAAGTGGTTCCAGCAGTTTGAAGAGTATGCCGAATTGTGCTGTTACACAGACAAAGAGAAGTGTCTTGGCTTACGACGCCGTCTCATAGGGACTGCCAAGAGCCATATATTTAATTTGGGTTCAATGGAATATAGGATCATGAAAGCGAGTTTGTTGAAATTATTCAAGCGAACCATAACTCGACGGGAGGTATACCGTCAGCTTCAAACATGGAAGTTACAGTCAACTGAATCTTCCCTGACTTATTTAATTGCAATGCAGACAATCGCAAATAAGTCTATTATTGAACGATCTCATACGCAGACTGGATCGTTTTGAACAACGCCGTCGGTATGTTGCTGAAACACCATAAAAATCTAACGTTGGTTATAAGCAAGCTGCAAAAGTAAAGACTGATGTTACCACTCCAAACACTGCTACAAAATTCGATGAAGAAGCAGTGCGATGCTACAACTGCTCGAAAATGGGATATTACAAGAGCAAATGCCCAAAGCCAAGTCGTCCGATGAATTTCTGTTTCTACTGTGGTGAAGTGGGACATTACCGCCAAAATTGTCCAAAGAGGAATCGCATTGCTGCAACTATCGTTGAGGATGATGTGAACGGGGTAGAAACATTTGGGGCATATCAAACGGTAAGTGTCGCCTTTGTTAACGGAGATAAGTGTACTGAGCTAAAGTCCTATGTTTCTCTTTTTGATACCGGTAGCCCAATTAGTTGTGTACGGAGATCTTTGGTCCCTTTTGCTATCAATAGTGAAAAGACCGTCTCATCATTTTGTGGAGTAGGAAAAAATAATATTAATGCATTTGGTTTTGTGAATTGTAAGGTGCACTTTTGTAAACGGGAAGTAATGAATGATTTCCTTGTACTACCCGATAAGAGGCGGTTGTTCCATTCTTGATTGGTAAGGACTTATTGGCGAAATTTAATATGAAGCTTTGCAAAATAAAAAATATATATGTACAAGAGTACACTTTTGAATTTAAATAATGAAAGAGAAAATGAATTTAATAAACATGCTTTAGATACACTTATGTCTTTTAACCTTTTGAGGACACCTCGGATTCCAGTCATCTCTGATAGATATAGCGGAGTAGGTCTACCCCACCATTTTCGGGGTAATTTACATCGAGATTTAAACAAATTATCACACACTAAAAGTATTAATGTTGGCACCTCGAATGGTTCACTCACACAAGAGGTGGATTTTATGACAGAAAGATTATTGGGGTCCGTTGGTATATCAGATATGGTAAAGGACAGTGAAATAGATGTTAATATAGATTTATTTCATGACGCATATGTTATTCGGGATTTGATAAGGGACTATTATCTGAGAACGTAGTAGTCAGGTGGAAATGGACTACTCTATGAGAATACGGCTAAATAATGACACACCTATATTTAGTGCCCCTCGGCGATTGTCTTACCAGGAGCGCATAGAGGTAAAGGAAACGCTTGCTGACTTATTGCGGCGAGGCATAATAAGACCCAGCGAGTCTCCTTATGCTTCACCTATAGTATTGGCAAAGAAAATGAATGGAACGTTGCGTATGTGTATTGATTATCGCGCTTTAAATAAGATTACGTTGAGAGATAATTTTCCGTTGCCAGTAATAGAGGATTGTCTTGAATATTTGGGAGATAAGTGTTACTTTAGTACATTAGATCTTAAGGACGGTTTTCATCAGGTTCGCGTTCACGAGGAGTCAATACCGTATACGGCATTTGTAACACCTTTTGGTTAATATGAATATTGTTACATGCCGTTTGGTTTGAAAAATGCCCCTGCGGTATTTCAAAGATTTATGGGTCTGGTACTGAAGGACTTGGTGGATAGCGGTAGGATTGTGGTGTATATGGATGACATAATGGTAGCAACTAAGACTTTGGGCGAACATATGAAGATTTTACGTGAGGTTTTACTATTATTAGGGAAGTATGAACTGAAATTGAATCTAGCGAAATGTAAATTTGGTTATCGGGAACATGATTATTTAGGTTATCGTGTGAACGAGAAGGGGATTCAACCGAATAATGACCACATAAGGGCAATTCAGAACTAACCCATTCCTACAAATAATAAAGATATACAGCGGTGTTTGGGGTTATTCTCTTATTTCCGACGTTTTGTATAGAATTTTTCAAGAATTTCTAAACCACTTACCGACCTTACCAACAAGGATAGGACTTTTAACTGGACGGACTCTTGTACTGAGGCATTTTATAATTTAAGAGACATGTTAACTAGGCCTCCCGTGCTATCAGTGTTTAGTCCTTTCCGGGATACTGAGCTACATACAGATGCTAGCTCGCGTGGTTTTGGCTCGGTACTTTTACAGAAGCAGGAGGATGGGAAGTTCCACCCCGTAGCTTATCATTCAAAAACAGCTTCCGATGCTGAGTCGAGGTATAATAGTTTCGAGCTGGAGACTCTGGCTATTGTATATGCATTAAGGAGGTTTATAATGTTTTTAGAGGGCATCAAGTTTACTATAGTTACCGATTGTAACTCATTGGCCCTCACTCTAAGTAAGAAAGTTATAAACAACCGTATTGCGAGATGGGCCTTAGAGCTAGAGAACTATGATTACGACACAGGAAAGGTGAGATGATGGCCCATGTAGACGCCTTGAGTCGGGAGCCGGTCGCTGTAATTGTTGATGAGTCTGATGTTGACTTGAATATTCAGGTTGTTCAGAGTCGGGATGAAACTATACGGACTATGCGTGACGAACTGAAGAAGAGGGACGTGGACGGCTACTTTTTGGATAATGGTTTGCTGTTTAGACGTGGTCTACAAGGTCAGAGCCAGTTGTGTGTACCTGCTGAAATGGAAGAGAACATAATGAGATTAGTACACGAAAAATTCGGCCATATAGGAATTGAGGGAGAAGTTGAAGAAATTCACACGTAATTACTTAAAGTGTATCTATTACTCCGAGTCGAATAGCAGTCGTAAGCGCAACTTATACAATATTGAAAAGAAACCGGTCCCATTTGACACTTTGCACATTGACCATTTTGGTCCGCTGCCTGCAATTAATTCGAAGCGAAAGCATGTACTAGTGGTTATAGATTCTTTTACAAAATTTGTAAAGCTGTACGCGGTTAATTCCCCAGGGACTAAGGAAGCTTGTTGTGCCCTTTGCAATTATTTTGAAAGCTATAGTAGGCCTAGACGTATAATTTCTGATCGGGGTACTTGTTTTACATCAACTGAGTTTGCTAGTTTTCTGGCGGAGCGTAATATTTCTCATGTAAAAGTATCAGTGGCTTCGCCACAGTCAAACAGCCAGGTTGAACGTGTTAATCGAGATTTGAGAGCTATGTTAGCTAAGTTGACAGAGAAGATTGACCATTCGGACTGGGTGTCGAAATTGGCTCAGGTGGAATTCGCCATAAATAATTCTCCTCATTGTACAACGGGGCAAACTCCGAGCGTGACGCTATTTGGGGTTGAACAACGGGGCAAAATTTTGGATGAGATCACCGAACGTTTGGGTATAAGGTCTGAAAGGGAGAGTGTGGATTTAGGTGCAGTAAGGGCAGCCGCAGCGGTTACGATTCAAAAATCTCAGATATATAATAAAAACTATTTTGATAAACATCATAGGGCTCCCGTGATATTTGACGTAGGTGACTGGGTAGTTATGAAAAATGTTGATACTACGACAGGTGTCAACAAGAAACTTATCCCAAAGTACCGGGGACCCTATATGGTTCGGAGGTGTGTAGGTAATGATCGTTATGAAATAAGTGATGTAGATAATTATCAGGTAACACAGATACCTTACCACGGTATAGTGGACTCGACGCGTCTAAAGAGATGGCTGACCCCCAACCAAAAAGAGGGGAAGAGTCTGTCGAAATACAAAGGCGATGCTGAAAAATGTGTCCATCACGTGCTCTTGCATGACAATGTAGAATATGAGTCCTCTGATAGTGGAGGGATGGATTGAGGTTATGGCTAGCTACAATTGAGGTCAATTGTTCTGTCAGGTTGGTCGAAATTTTAATATTTTGTATACAGCAACCTTAGTTTTAGAATAATTTTTACTTCAATCCATCCGAAAAAACTATATAATGAATTAATTGTTATTTGAATTTGTAATGAAATATACGTCGAAAAATAAATAACTTATATAAAATATATTGGTTAAATCAAAAATCATTGGAAAACAATTTGAGTCGTCGTTTAAATAATAATAGGTACATGCTCCAACAGGATTTGACGCACAATCATAGCATTTAAGCCATAATGTCCCAAGTTGTTGATAAAAGTGGGATTTTGATGCGCTTTGTGCGTTTAAACCCAATGGGATTTGTATCCAATTTGAACACAGTGTTTCCTGTAGAGAGTTGAGTACGTAGGACAACTAAAATTCTTAGAACAGCGGCTACTTGAATAATTTCAGCAATAGAACACTTCACTAGGCGTGGTGCCACTTCATCAAATACTTTTCGGAAAGCACTCTTATTCAGTATGTAAAGTGACACAAATCTGAAAAGGCTGTGAAATCACCTCTTCGGTATAATTGCTATATACTTCCCTTTTCTGCTTCCTTCTTAAAGCAGTCGCTACCAACAAATTGGCTCCTGGCATTTCGTAAATTTTTCTTTTTTAACAATTGTTATTTACACTACTTATAACGACTTAGTAATAACTGCATAACTTATTTGTGAATTATTTTTATTTATTTATTTATATTTATTTATTTATAAATAAATAATATTTATTTATTACATATAATCGAGCACATAGGGCCATATATGATTAATAAAGTTGGACAACAAAAAATAACGAAAGGTATGATAATATTTGTATATACAAACATTTATATACATATCTATTACATCTTTTAAAATCACTGTACCGTTTGATGTTTTCTGTCAAGTAGTTGATCAAACATTTTGGCCTCCTCATGTCTTAGTACGGGAGTATGTATTTGAAGATAAGCAAAATATTGCTCACCTTCCTGCACGGGTGCCGACTACCCCAAAAAACTAAGTAACTTTTCTGATAACCAACTTCTCATTACTTATCAGAATGTTCGTGGACTTAAAACGAAGCTTAGCAACTTATATTTACAAAGCCTTAACTTTAATCATCATGTGTATTCACTGAAACCTGGCTGAACAATACCTATTTAAACTCCGAAATTTTTTGTGATAATTTTCATATATTTCGTCGTGATAGAATTACAACCACAACGGGTGGTGCAGTGCTATACTAATTGCTATCTCAACCCTATTTCCAATGGAGGAAACTAAAATCAATTTACCTTATAATATTGAAGTCATTGCGGCAGTCGTAAAGATAAACCATATTAAAGCTTATATAACATGTTCGTACATTCCACCTCATTCTGACTTAAATATTTACAAACTTCATATTGATGCCATTAAAACTGTGACTTTAAAGTAAAGTCTACTTATTTAATTTTTGTGTTTGGCGATTTTAATCTACCTAGCCTCACATGGAAACTTTCACCTGAACATAGTTTTTATATACCTACCCGTACTGGTGATACGGCTGATGAAATTTTTAACAGTTTATCAGATTTATATTTGCATCAAATTAATGGAACTTTTAATTTTTATGGAAAATTTTTGGACTTGGTATTTGTTAATGAGCCTAAGGAATGCATTGTAAGCCGAGCTTATCCCGTAAGTATGCCTGAGGACCGTTACCATCCCACAATTGAAATAAGCTGCAACACATCTACTATTTTTCTAGCTAGAAACTTTGTTCATAAAGAAAATTTTTTCTGTTACCGTAGAGCTAATTATAATGATCTTAATAATAATCTGGTAAATACAAATTGGCTTTAATTGCTGTCAATTGAAAGGATCGTCATTTTCAATTGATGTTACGTTTAATTCTTTTTATAAAACTATTTTGGAATATACGGATGATTGCATCCACGAAACAATTCTGGCCCACCCTGGAACTCCAAGCAACTTTCAACTCTAAGAATCTAAAAAAATAAATACTTCAAAAAGTTTAAACAATATGGATCATCTTTTTTCTACTCTAAGTATTCAGTTCTTCGTGCAGAATACAATCTTCTGAACACTCAACTTTACAATGATTACATCATTGTCGTTAAGCGCAACCTTGTTCAAGATCCTAAAACGTTCTTTAAGTTTGTTAATACTAAAAGGAAATCAACTGGCTTTCCTAAGGTCATGAAATTTTTATGTTCTGAGACTAGTGATGATTTAGAAATTTTGTAATATGTTTGCTGACTTTTTTGCTTCCACATACTCTGATGCTGTGTTCGATGCTAATACATACTATCTACCCTTACAAAATAGCTGCTCATAATAATATACATACATTTAATATCACTACCTCCCATTTTTTAAATTGTTTAAAAAGTGTTAAATCGTCACATATTAGTGGTCCTGATGGCATTCCAAGTTGCGTCATAATTAACTGTGCTTCTTCTCTACTAACTCCATTGTCCATAATATTTAATGCATCTATAAATTGTGGTCATTTTCCAGATATTTGGAAAAAGTCTTATATTATACCACTGTTTAAAGCAGGAAATAAATCTGAAATAAGCAATTACAGAGGAATAGCGAAACTAAGTGTAATTCCAAAACTTTTTGAAAAATGTATGGTGGATAGTCTTAATCATCAAATTTCTTCCTTATTGTCACAACATGGTTTTCGTAAAGGTTTTTCTGCTATGACTAATAGATATTCTCCAGTTAACAACTTTAGTGAATGCAGCTTTCGCGAAAGGTTATCACACGGATGTCATCTACACTGATTTCAGCAAGGCATTTGACAAAACCAATCATGCGCTACTTTTAAAGAAATTAGACATAACGGGCTTTAATAATAATTTATTATGCTGGATTAAATCTTATTTGTTAAACAGGACACAATCGGTAAAATTTAACGCTGCAGTTTCAAGGGATATTTCAGTAATCTCTGGTGTTCCGCAGGGGAGTCACTTTGGTCCAATTCTTTTCCTTCTGTTCATCAATGACCTACCAGAAGCAATAAAATACTGTAATATATTGATGTATGCGGACGACGTAAATATATGGTGCGACATAAAACATCCATCTGATCAACAGTTCTTGCTGAATGATTTAAACAATTTTTATATTTGCTGTAAACTAAACTTAATGCAATTAAACTTGAACAAATGTAATCATATGCAATTTTCAAGATCACACAGCCCTGTTCACAATTATAACCTAGATGGTTATAATTTAAAAACGCTTCACGAAGTTATGGATTTGGGAATTTTACTCGATAGTAAACTTAATTTTGTTCAACGCATTACTATGACTGTTAATAAATCCCGAAGTATCCTTGCATATATTAAAAGATGGGTAAAACAGTTTAATGATATGTCACTAAAACATTGTATATTAGGGTTAGCATAATTTGGGATCCACTGTATAACGTTCATATTGAACGTCTTGAATCCGTTCAAAACAATTTCTAATTTTCTACCTAAAAAACGTTCATAGAAATCGGATGGCACTTCCGCCATACTCTACGAGATTAGCTGAAATTAATATTCCCACTTTAAAGAGCCGGAGAACAATGCTAAACGCCTGTTTTATGGTAAACCTTTTCAGTGGTAACATCAACTCCGTATTTTTACTGAACAACGTATGTTTCAATATTCCTCAACGTTCACTTCGTTCTTTTAACTCACTCTTTGTTGCAGCTTGTTGAAATGTCAGATCCTCTTAGAAAACTATGTAATTGCTTCAATGAAATGTATAATTTTATAGATTTTTCGCAGAATCTTTGTATCATCAAACGTAACGTCATATGTTTTTTAATCATTAACTTTTACTATGTTCTATAAATAGCGCAATATTTAATATAAAGTGATAATTTAATTGATTTATATACTATTCTGCTTAAATAGTCTGTAAAGAAATTGTCCATAGACTAATTTAAATAAGTAAATAAATATCTATTATTATATTTACATGGATATATCTACGAGTAATACTGGAAAACATATCAGAAGAAAGAATTAGGTGTATATCCGTCATTTCGACAACAACAAGAAATCACCTGCGTGATTTTAAGCCGTTCTTGATGTAAATTACCGTGATTTCAGAATAGATCTGACAATGTCAGCGTAGACCGATCCGGCATAATGGCACAAAAAAGTGATTTTGAATCGTGTCCGCAACACACCATATAATTAGTCGGGTTCAATATTCATAAATTTAAAAATTTTGTACGGATGGGTTGTTGCAACCAGTGATCATTTTAAGCTGATAATATATAAAAATGTAAATCAAGAAACATTCATATTTCTTATATTATAATTATAAAATAAATCATAAGGTATTTTTATTTGTTTTTTATTATCTGCTATTGAGACAAATTGTGTTTCAACAAATAATATTTTGCAATTAATGGGTCGCTGACGTTTACTATGTATGTATATGAAAACTTTTTCAACTTAGCTAATTTCGCCACATACTGTGCAATCACACCAAATGCCTACACACACCATAAATACTGGCCCCAACACTTGATAGGGCGCGCATGGTGATGCCAAGTATGGCTCCCTTTACACAACTATATTTTTCGTACTTGCAGACCAACTTGGAAAACCATTCTGAAGACAGTGATTTTTGGCATTTGCAGCAAGTTCTTTTATCTCAGACCAGCACTCGGGGGATGACCCCTACATATGCAGTGCATTGTGGTGGAACTAGAAAGGAGGGTATAGTATTGAGGGGACAGATGAAGAAAGATGAGGAGATAGAGAACTTTTTGTAGCTATGTCCACATGATAGTGTCAGTCCTTGCCAATTATGTTCAGTGACCAGTGCTATACCAACAACATAGAAACAGGCTGGCAGCAATTAACACTACCATGCACTAATGCTGATCAAAATAATTCAACACAATATTCATGACTCAGCGCGGGGTTGAAATTAGGACCCTTCGCTTGTTAGTCTCGTGTTAACTACTTCAGCCAACAGCACAAGGAGAAAAGAAACGAGTACACTCTATAATGTAGGGCCTGTTCGTAAATGGAACATTGCTCTGCATGTTATGCACATAACACCTCAGATAACTGTATAGATTTACAGTTCTTCTGATGAATTGTCCGTGGTATTCATACCACTACAATTATTTTTAAAATTTCTCTAACGGTATTTTTTTTATTTCGGTATCGGTATTCCGATATTACTGCGAAGCTTATTAATTCAGATAGTGTACATTGCCAAAAAAAAAACTCTTTTTATTAAATGACTTCAAAAAGCAGGATTTTTATATAAAAGTTTTTGGTAAACATCAATAACACTGTGCAACAGTGAAAAAGTGCAAGATCGTGACTATATGGGTTCGATTCTACTACCGAATTGTAGTAAAACCCTATACTCAGTTTGGCTAATTTGGTGACCGTTTTGTTTTTATGGTCCTCCAAAGTTTCCAAATATTACCAT
Source organism: Linnaemya tessellans (assembly GCA_951800035.1). Taxonomy (NCBI): domain Eukaryota; kingdom Metazoa; phylum Arthropoda; class Insecta; order Diptera; family Tachinidae; genus Linnaemya; species Linnaemya tessellans. The sequence goes on from OX637537.1 coordinate 39,456,766, forward strand.
GATGCCCAAAAAAAGGTGTCACCAGTTTTTGCCAAATAGCCAATCAGCAATTAACAATATCGCTTAACTATGTTTGGCAAATATGTAGCCAAGAGTAGGTTGAATATTTTTTGCTAAAATTTTATGACAAAAATGTATTTTATATTAGAGTTATTTTAAGAAAACTAAACAAAAAAAATTTTTTTTAATATTTTTATCATAACTTTTAGGAAATCTTGATTTTTCGTACACTATATTTTGAAATACCAATATAATCTGAACGTGTCCATATATCAAAAATATGTCATAAAAATTCAACTTTTATAAATTTTTCTACCTTGGTTTAGTTATCAGCCTGTATCTTAGTCCAGTGTCAACCGAACTTTGATTTCTCGATGGATTTGGAATGACAAGGCCAAGGCCTTTCAAATGGCATATACATGTACGCAGGGCATTGAAAATCATATTTTCCCCATCAAACTCATTTTTAATGATTTCTTTTTTTTGTCATTTTTTATACCCTTCACAAAAAAGTGAAACGGTATATATAGGTTTGTCATTCCGTGTGTAATTTCTTCGATATGCACATGGGACCCCATAAAGTATATATATTCTGGATCCTTATGAATAGCGATGACGATTGAGCGATGTCCGTCCGTCTGTACGTGAAATCGGGTTTCCCAAGCCCCCAGAAGAGCTAGAGACTTCGTTCTTGGATTGGAAATGAACTTAAATAGAGTGCTATTGAAATTCAGAAAGATCCAAAGTATAGTTCCAGAGCTGGGAAGCTTACACCTATTTCTCGACCCAAAATTTATACCCAAAATCAATTATATTTTTTACTGTTTATAAATTAAACCTATTTCATGCTTTAAGCAGCCTCAATGGTCTATTAAAAACTAAACAAATAAAATTTTTTTTCCAGGGATGGGAAACAAAATTTTTTTTCGGCCTATTCCGTATATTGTAGTACATGTAGTAACTAAAATTGTAAAAAATTTTAAGTTTTTCTTTAACAAAACCTCTTTATACGTCATGAAGACTTGCATTGGCCAAAAAAAATTTTTAATTAAAATTTTGCTTCCAGGGCTGGGAAATTGAATTTTGTTTTTATACATAAAAGTAACCAAAAAGGCAATTGACGTTGTTTTTTTTACTAAAACTATTTTATATTTTAAGAAGAACAAAATTGGTATCAACAATGTCCAAAAAAAATCAAAATTTCGACAAGTGCAATATTTTATAGTTCATGAAGGTGACCAAAATGTTGCAAATTTTAAGTTTTTATTAAATAAAATGACTTTATACCTAATAAAGACTAGGATTGGTAAAAAAAAATTAAAATTTCGCTTCCAGGGCTGGGAAATTTAAATATTTGTTTATACATAAATGTTACCCAAAATGCAACTAACGTCAGTTTTCTACAAATTAAAACAATTTTTTAGTTCAGTAAAAACAAAATTGGTATCAAAAATTAAAAAAAAACAAAATTTAGATTCCAGAGGTGGATAACTGCAATATTTTGTAGTGCATGAAAGTGACCAAAATGGTTACAAATATTAAGTTTTTCTTAAATAACACTATTTCATGCCTCATTAAGAGTTGCATTGGTAAAAAAATATTAAAATTTCGTTTCCAGGGTTGGGAAATTGATATATTTTTTCTGCATAAAAGTAACCAAATAGGCAATTGACGTTGTTTTTTTGCTACTGTTTTATAGTTCGGGAAGAACAAAATTGGTAGTAAAGTCTTAAAAAATCAAAATTTCGACTGCAGGGTTGGACAAATGAAATATTTTATGGTATTCATGTGACCAAAAAGCTTAAAAATGTAAATTTTTTTGTCAAGTAAAACTATGTTACACCTCACTAAGAATTGCATTGGTAAAAAAAATAAAAATTCGCTTCCAGAGTTGGAAAATCGAAATATTTTTGGTACATAAAAGTACCCCCATAAATTCCCAATTTTGCTTTTTTTTCAGTGAATTAAACATATAAAATATCGCTAAGAATTAAATTGCTTTTAAAAATTTTTAAATTAAGAAATCGGTTCCAGGGTTGGAAAATCGAAATTTTTAGTACATAAAATGAGCCATATAAGTTCCTAATTTTGGTTTTTTATGGATAAAATCCTTTTTATACTCCGGGAAGAGTTAAATTGGTATTAAAAACCAAAAAAATTAAAAATCCAATTTCAGGGTTGGAATATCGGCATTTTCTGATTCATAAAAGTAACCATATTATTTGTTATATTTGATTTTTATAATGCATTATATCTACTTTATATATCAGGAAGAAATAAATTGGTATTAAACACCAAAAAAAATCTAAAAGACGATTCTTCTGTTGGACAATTAGAACTTTTTGGGCTACATGAAACGGATTTTTTCTTTTTGTCCAAAGTTACTTTGGACAAATAGCAAACATCTGGCAGTGGCGGAAAACAAACGAATAAACAAAAAAAAAACAATCGTAGCGAGAAAATGCTACACGCTAGTGTTTAGCGCAAATTTAATTTGACTTACATTTCGTCAATCGGCCTCCCCACGAAGCAGTGCACTTAAAAATCACTTTGTGAACAAAAACTTATACCTAATCAAAGAAATTTATACCTACGTAAAGAAAAGTAAATACTTGTGAACATAAACTTATACCTAATTAAAGAAATTTATACCTACGTAAAGAAAAGTAAATACTTGTGAACATAAACGTATACCTAATTAAAGAAATTTATACCTACGTGAAGAAAAGTAAATACTTGTGAACATAAACTTATACCTAATTAAAGAAATTTATACCTACGTAAAGAAAAGTAAATACTTGTGAACACAAACTTATACCTAATTAAAGAAATTTATACCTATGTAAAGAAAATTAAATAACTGTGAACATTTATACCTATGTATGTGAAGAAAATTAAATACTTAAAATTAAATAACACTATATACTTACCAATGAAACAAACATACTTACCAACCATTGAATTCTGTCAACTAAATGCATACAAACTCCAACTGAAAAAAGGAAAATTACCCAGTAACAAACCAAATTAATTATTGAATAAAATTTATTTTAACGTTACATACCTACCGATTCAACTTCTTTGCTTAAAGTCAAAAAAAGGTGAGCTTCTCAATTCCTAACCAGCCCAAAGAAACCCCAACTCATTCATCCCTACTTACCCTTAATTGCAACAACTCATATTGTGAGTTGTCGGAATTAAAGTTTCCTTTCAGGCAACCCATTTCTTCTCTGACCCTTTGCCTGGAAGAAACTCTAGAATACATAAATATTCACTTTTTGTTTGTAAATTAAACATACATATATAATATTTTTGAAAGACCTTCAGAGGTATTAGAAATAAGACCAGCCAAACATTTAGCTTCCCAGCCGAAAAATTTAAACGAAAAGAATGACATCTGTGAAGGGTATTTAAGATTCGGCACAGCTGAATATAGCACTTTTACTTGTTAAATTTAATGGCGTTTTTCTGTCCTATTTTATATGAGAACCATATGATTTCTGGTTTGGGCTAAAACATGTATTTGTCTGTGTGTAAAATGCAACTTTGTTTTTGAAAATCCACTAAAAATTTACTATTTGGCAAAAACTAATGACACCTTTTTTTGGGCATCATGGTAATATTGGGAAACTTAATAAAGGTCACCATATTGGCCAAACTGAGTATAGGGTTTTACTACACTTTGATAGTAGAATCGAACCCATATAGTCACGACCTTGCACTTTTCAAAAGGTGTAATATAGCATATTATTTAATTATTGTAATCTGATATAAATTTCGTTACAGTACTATACGCATATAAGAAAGTCTGAAAATGCACAGATTTTGTTTCTTATATGCGAGCTTTCTTATAAAGAGAACACGCATATAAGAAAGATATTTTCTTATATATGTAACACGCATATAGGAAAGATATTTTCTTATATGCGTCAGAAACAAAATTTAAAAACATTTCTTATGGAGTATGCAGATATTTGAAATAAAATTAATACACATTATTTTGTACGACATGTCGTTTATTTGTCCAACAAATATACATACATTGTACAAATCTATACATAAAAACATAACAAAAACCAAACAGGTGATTGCACTTCACTTAAAATCACATTTGGTAAATAATAACTAAATTTGAAAAAAAAAATCTTAATCCATATTTTAAAAAAAACATTTACGGCCCTTTTCACAATGTACGATTAAGAGTTAACGTGGACTTTAACTGGACTTTTAAAATAGTCTTGAATTTTCTTTTGGACGAGCTCCTTTTCATGAGTTCTGAAGAGAATATCTTCTAATTTACAAATAGAATCGTGGCCTTCGTCAACGTCTAAATAGTCTTTAAGAATGAAGAAGGCTTTAATAACATCCTCTCTTTTTGGCTTTTCGGGTGCTTCTTGTTCATTTTCCACCTCTTCAACCTCCTCACAGAGGATTTCATTAATTAGTTCTTCTTCATTAATTTCTCCGAAGCAGTCGTTCTCTTCGCCATCAAAATCATTACAAAAGTACTCTTCATCACATTCGTCCGATTCATCTTGACATATTTCTTCGGATACCATTTCCTTCGAAATTCCCGATTTTCGGAAACAATTTTTTATGGTTTGTGGTGTTACAAGCCACCAAGACCGTTTCACAATATACAAAGCATCTAAAATGCTAAACTTTTTTAAAAAAGTATCCATACGACCACTTTCAATCGCTAGTACTTGCTTGCGAGTTAAGCACTTCCTATACTGCGCTTTAAACGAATGGATGATGCCTGTTAAAAGAAAACAATTACAAATTAACTTGTGGAGTTAATATAACTGAAACTAAATGCATTTTACCCTGGTCCAATGGCTGAATAAGGCTTGTGGTGTTAGGTGGCAAGAACAATACTTCAATGTTTCCTGGGGTAAAGTTTAATTTATGACAAGATGCATTATCAATCAGCAACAAAATTTTTTTATTATTCTTTGCAAAGATTTCATCCAGCTCCCTTATTATCTCGCACCATATAATGCTGGTCATCCAGGCTTTGGTATTAAATTTGTAGGCCACAGGAATTTGCTTCCCACGAAAACATCGTGGATTTTTCGATTTTCCAATTGAAAAAAGATGCTTGTCGGAACCAGTAGCATTACAGATAAAAAGCAATGTTAAGCGATTTTTTGGAACTTTTTGTCCGCGAACGTTTGTATTAGCTGGTGCATACGTTTTATTAGAAATAGCCTTGTACATTAATCCAGACTCATCGGCATTGTAGATTTCGTCAAGCTCATATTCAGCTAACTTATCTGGAAGGACATTTTCTTTGAAAAGAGCGGCAGCATCAACATCGGCGGAACTGGCCTCTCCATGAACGTTTCTGAAATTAATATTTTCCTGCCTTTTCCAGCGATGTAACCATCCCAAATTCGGTTTAAAATCAATGCCCAACTGAATTGCAAATTGTTCTGCTTTTTCGAGAATTATTGGTCCAGTAATAATTGTATTTTTTTCAGCCATTTGCGCAAACCATTTGGACAAAGTTTTATTCAGAATTTCATATTGCGATTTTCTGTTCTTTTTAATGTTTAAATTTTTTCCCGAATATTTGTTGGCCATAAGTACCTCTGAGTTTTTTATCATTTTCGACAAAGTGCTTTCCGCTATTTTAAACTCCGTACAAATATCTTTTCGGGTTTTTCCGCATTTATAAGAATCTAATATTTTAATTTTGGTTTTAATTGACAAAACATTTCTTTTGTTCGACGACATTTTACATACACAAAATAAATAAAAACAACGAAGCCGGCTGATTTCACAAAAATCAACGGCTTCATTTGACATTTGGACCAGTGTTCACAGATGTAAATTGTAATATGTATACATATAATCAAAAAATTTATATTTTTCCCCAAATTGAAAAAAATTTCATTGTGAAAATACTTTCTTATACACGTACAATTTTCTATGGAAGGAATATAATTTTTCATAAAAATTTGTTTCTTATAGCAGAGTTTTTCTTATAAGCGAGTTTCTTATATAAGGATTATTTAGCACGTAGTTATATGGAAATGTACATGGTGTCTGGAAAAGTGTTTCTTATAGCCGAGTTTTTCTTATAAACGAGTTTCTTATATGCGTATAGTACTGTATACCCATACTATACCGTTTTTGTTGGAGCCGTTGGAATTCATGAGGCTTGTATAAAATATAAATTTTATTTTATTAGTTATATTCACTCATTTTATACTTGTAATATATTTTATATTGGCCTTAAGGCCACATTTATTACTGAATTCAATTAAATAAATAAATAAAAATATGTACATATATATATATATATATATATATATATATATATATATATATATATATATATATTTATAGACATGTAGTAAATATTTATACGTATTAATTAAATAATATTGAAAAAGAGAAAGTTTCAAATTATTTGCCAAACCAGTTAAATTGGCGCTAAGCAAACAGGTACGGAAACAAGCATAAATAAAAGAATCAAATATGCACATGTATACACACTCCTATGTATACATGTATGTACACGTATATGCATACATATATGTGTGTTGCAAAATGCAAAAAAAGTTACCCTATCCAATTTTTATTAGATAGCTCAAAATAAGGCCGCCTAATATGTACATATGTAGATACTCCTGAGAAGTTTAGGATTACTCAGTCTTTATTATTGAAGGTGGAAAAACAAAATAGATTTATATCGAATAAAATTTGTTTGTTGTGTTTTCTGGCATTTCCAATCCTATGGTTTTGCTTGTGTAATTCTCAATTCATTTTTGGGAGTTTATGTATAAGCTAAGAGGTTTTGTTATTTTTGAATTAGGTTAAAGTCTACTGTTGATTTGGTGTAAGAATCAATGAAATGCAGGCATATAAACATACTTGACCACATAACAAACAAAAAGCACTAAATTAATTTTTTGTTCATTAATGATATTTTCGGATTCAGTCATGTATTGCGTACTGTCGTCCCTGGCGTACATACATACATAACTATGGACACACATAAGTATATGGTATGTATGCATTTAGTTTACTGAGTTTGTATTTGCGTGCATTGATACATATCCACATGTATGCATGTGCATTATAATGCGTTAGTAAGGCCAAGGTTTGTAGTGGCTTAAACGTAATAATTAAAAAGACAATAGCAATTGCTTGTACTTAGTAGATAACAATAAAGACCTCAATTGTAGGTTTAATTTTTATAACAATTCAAGCTTACAAAAAGTGTTTCCACTGTGAAAAATAATTATAAGAGATCTGTTTTTTTACCATTGATGAAGATATGTGAGAAGATAGAGAATTTGTAGTAGCCAATTTTTATTACTTTACTTAGCACGCAAATGTGACATATATATAGGTATATATTTATATATATATATATATATATATATATATATATATATATATATATATATATATAAATATATATATATATATTCGATCCCATATATATGACCTTTGACTTCAGCAAACAGTTCGGAAATCCTTTTTATAGTTACTCAAAATGAATGTGATTGTACAATTATTATACCCTCCAAAAAAGAATATGGAGGGTACATTCACTTTTTTTTTATCTTGAACCAGCACTCAGGGGATGACTCATATATATGCAATGCATTGCGCCGGAACTGAAAACGAGGGGATAAAATTGAGGGGACAGATTAGGAAAGATGAGAAGATAGATAGTTTTTTGTAGCTATTTCAACTTTTTACTTCGCCGGCTAGTTTTTGCTACAGGGCCGACGAAGGTGGGTGGTGCTGTTACTCTGCTTTTAGTACATGATAGTGTCAGTCGCTGCCAATTATGTTCAGTGACCAGTGACTATGCCTTCATCATTGAAAAGGGCTGGCAACAACTAACACAACCACGCACTAATGCTGATCAGAAGAATTCAACACAATATTTCATGACTCAGCGGGGGCTCGAACTCAGCACCCTCCGCTTCATAGTTTCGTATTCTACTACTTCAGCCAACATCATCACTTTCTCATTCCGTTTGTAACGCAGCGAAATAGCCATCTAAGACCCCATAAATATATATATATTCTTGATCAGTGATGAAATCTAAGACGATCTGAGCATGTCCGTCCGTCTGTGGAAATCACGATTCAGTCCAAACGAACAAAGCCAGATTCTTGAAATTTGGTACAAATATATCTTGAAGGATAGCAGAGTTCAGGTTCGGAAATGGGCTAAATCGGGCAAGAGGAAAAAAAGTTCCTCTAAGAAGAACTAAACCACCCTCGAAAAAACAACATAATTTTTAAAGTTTTCTTTTGTAATCTTGTTTAGCAAATAATATATTTTTATGTCAAAGAAGGTCCAACGCGTTGAACTTGGATCCATAAAATAAAAAGAAATAATTTTCGGACCCCGCCCCCTTTAGTGGGCGTTATTATGTGCAAAAATAGTGTAAACATTTCACAAATTGTTTCGCTTAAGCCTACATTCCTTAAAAATAAATTGTTTAAGCATTAATGACGAAGCTGAGACGTAACCTGGTACTGCTCTGCCCTACCCACTCCTCCGCCTTTGCCCCCTAAATGACCCTACCAGAAAAAAATGTTACATTTTATTTTGTACTTAATTATCCCAAACATTTATTTTAGAGTTTTATGACAAAGGTGAAATTGGTCCCCCAAAGCCCTTGCCAGAGCGACTCCGTTAAAATGCAGTTTTAATACCCTCCAAAGAGAATTGGACCCCATAAAGTATAAGGTTCGCCAAATAACTTTTTTTTGGAAATGCTATAAAAAAACAAAAGAATATTTTCTCAAATTTCTTTTTTTATTTGAAAGTACAATCCTTTAAGTTAACTATCTTGGCGTGATGTTGTGGCATAAGTGTCGACTGTGTCTCCTACTTCAACCCAGGTATTGCACATATCTCTGCATGGCAGTGCCTGTTTGGAACTAAGGAGAAAAAAACGCCTTCATAGCTAAAGGTTAACCACCCCCTCCTATTTCCCATTTCCCCACAATCTTATATCCACCCCTATTCTATTTCCCCTGAAATCCCTTCCCTCCCCCAATTGTAAAATCAAGGCGGTAGGCAGCTGTGCCGAGGATCTGAATGGCTAGTTAGTGGTAAAATATGACTAGTCGCTAACAGCTCCCCTCCGGCGTCAGGACACGGGTCGGCTGTAATTTTTTTGTCTATGGTCCATCCCCTTACTGCCCTACTCGTGGGAACAACATATGGAAAAATTTAATAAAATAACAAACAACAAAACGGAAGGGAATATATCTCTTCAGAGAGTTGTGCGCTATCCGCACAACCACAAGAAAATGTCCCCAACACCGGTAATCGAGTCTGATAACCGGTCCAAGGGGAGACCTAAAAAAAGGATCCAGAAGGAACTCCTTAAAACGAGGTACTCTAAGACCGTATTTATTCTTGACAAGATCGCCAAGAATGCTGCGAACGGAATAACTCATCCGCATGATGCTGAGGACAAGGTAATATATCAGGCCGTGGTGGATGAATATCATAAGTTTATAGATTCTCTACCAAGTACGTCTGGTACGACACCGACATCCCAGCAAAAAGAAGGTGAAAAAGGTGCTAAGAGAAATCGATCTCAGACAGAGAGCGGTCAGGCATCAAGAGGAAGGTTCAGCAGAAGACATCCACGCCTCAACCAGCATCATCGTCATCCACGAGAAGACCCTTTAACGAGGTAGTTAAAGATAACCTTCTCATGTCTCTGACGAACAATAACAGTGGGAAGACTCTCCCTGTAATAACGGAGTGGGGGGCCATCGAATCCAAATTGGCTGAGCTCGTAATGGACTACGTCCTTTCTAATAAGGATAAGCCGGCCCCTCGCTTCAACTCCGGTGAGATACACCGGGGGTACAGGGTGATCAAATGCTTGGACGCATTTTCAAGGGAATTCCTCAGCGACAGTATCGCTAAGATCAGCGAGACTTGGGATGGGTTAAGCCTAAAACTCATCCCTGCAGAGGAAATACCGATGAGACCGCGTGCAAGGATTTGGTTACCAAAACTAAGCAACAACGGCGGCAAAATGATGGAGTGTTTGAAGCTCCAAAACTCCAAGTCACCCATTGGAATGGGTGACTTGTCGGTTATCCGCATGGAGGATCATGGCAGCAGTGGTACCTGCCTAGTCCTCTCCATTTTGGAGTCTGGAGCAGAGGCGCTCGAGAAAGGAGGCTCCAAACTCTTTTTCGGGGTTAGCGACGCCAAGGTAAAGGTGTCTCGCCCAAGCAAGTCGGAGGTCGACGTTGTCGAGGGTGCCAACAATTTTCTGGGAGGAATGCAGCTCTCGGAGAATTAAGTCTCCTACACCATGGCTCTAAAGATCGCCTAAATACATCCGAAGCACTCGAAATGTGCAACAGATAACTTAGCGGTTATCTCGGCCGAGGAAAACATCGACATATGTATGATTCAGAAACCATGGTTAGCAAACTCCGAGGTTAAGGGGTTCCCGAGGTCCACATACAACATACTATATGCTAGAAGTAATGATAAGCACAGATCATGTCTAATAGCCAAAAAATACTTCAACATCTTTCTCTGTACACAGTTTAGCACAGGGGACCTTACAGGAGCCTCCTAATCGCATCATGCTACATGGCACACGACAAAGCAGCCCCACCAGGTGAAGTGAAAGCTTTCATGTCATCTATTGATGCCGATGAAGATGTCATACTTTGTTGTGACGCCAACGCTAGACATACAATATGGGACAGCAGTGAAATCAACGGCAGAGGTGAGCATATCCTAGATTTCATTAACCTTAGTAAACTTACCATGTGTAACTCTGGTACTTCACCAACTTTCATCTTTCCGAGTTCGGACAGGTTTAATGGGTGGGAAGAGGTTCTGGACATTACCCTTGTAAATGGAAAATTTTGGTTTTCTATTGACAAGTGGAGGGTATCCAATAAAATAGCCTTCTCTGATCATTGCTGGATACTCATCGAAGTTACGACACCAAATAATGGGAAACAATGCTTTAGAAACCCGAGAAGGACAGATTTGGATAAACCTAAAGCAAAAACTAGGAAGAGTACCAAAAATCGAGAATACGATTGATGGACTTGAACAAAATGTAGGGGTTTTCAACAAGACTATTACCAAGGCCTTCGGGATATCATGCCCCTTAACAAAGGCTAAGAAGAGTTATCCTCCGTGGTGGAGAGCGGAACTCTCTAGGCTACGTAAGGACGCACGTAGGGCCCTCAACGCTTGCTATGAAAGCAAAATATGGCAGCCTTATCGCGACAAGCTAGCTATACATAAAAAGGTAATAAAGGTCGCCAAAAGAACCTCGTGGGGGAATTTCTGTGAGTCAAAAGATAAAACTAGAGATTCCGCAAGGCTAAGTAGGGATCTGACCATGAGCCACACCTGTCCGACCTTTATTAAGAGAGCGGATGGCTCATGGACATTTTTTTCAACACCCACTTTCTAGGCTGTACTGACAAGGTCAGTGGAATCAGCTCAGTTAGTGGGAATCAACACGCTATCAATACGGATTTCTTATCCCAGAGAGAATCTCATGGGCAATCGACAGCTCCTCTCCGTTTAAATCGCCGGGTCCTGACGGCATCATTCCGAAGATGCTACAGAGTGCGAAGGGCTCTGTCATTCCCTGGCTTTTTAGGTTCTACAAACTCTACCTTATACTTGACTACGTTCCGACCAGCTGGAGGAAAGTGAGAGTAGTCTTTATTCCGAAGAATGGAAGAAGAAGTCACGAGGATGCGAAGGGCTTTAGACCAATCAGCCTTTCATCTTTCTTGGTTAAGACGCTGGAAAGATTAATAGACACCCATATTAGGATTCGACTAAAAGGATCGTCAATTCTCGCGGCTTGTCAGTATGCCTACCTTAAGAGACGCTCTACTGAAACAGAACTACATGAGGTAATAAGATTCGTGGAGAGATCCCGTTAGAACAAACAATATACCATGGCTGCCTTCCTAGACATAGAAGGTACCTTCAACAATGTATCGGTGGCAGCCATAGAACAGTCTCTCCGGGATGTCGATGTTGACGAATACATCAGCAACTGGATTATTACTATGTTGAAGGCAAGGAATGTTACTGCAAGACTGGGCACCAGCGAGACGTCACGATTGGCGTGTAGAGGAACCCCACAGGGCGGTGTGATCTCACCTCTGCTCTGGCTTCTCGTTATTAACACGATTCTTCATAGACTAGATGTTGCACGAGTTAAAGTCATGGCTTACGCGGACGATGTAGTAATAATGGTATCAGGAATGTTTACGGATGTTATTAGCGATATAATGTCCAATGCCTTGGGTATACTCAGTGAATGCGCTACAGAATGTGGTCTAGGAGTAAGCCCTAGCAAAACAGAACTGGTACTATTTACTACAAAGACCAAAGTTCAAGGCTTTAGACTACCTCGGCTAAATAATCTGGAACTGTCCCTTTAGGACAATGCTAAATATCTAGGAGTTATCCTGGACGCAAAACATTACATTACATAGGGTTAAGAAGGCAACAGTTGCCTATTACTCCTGCAGGAGGATGTTTGGTTCCAGATGAGGTTTAACACCCACCATTCTTAAATGGATGTACACAGCGACTGTACGCCCTATATTGACTTATGGATCTTTAGTATGGTGGCCTGCGACGACTAAGAAATATGTGGTAGATCAACTATATATGATACAAAGATCTGCCTGCATCGGGATTACTGGTTGTCTACGTACAGCCCCTCAGAGGCTCTGAATGATATATTGAACCTAATTGACTTTTATGTACTGGGTGTATCCTCGAGCAGTGCGGTGAGACTGGCGGCATCTGGGAAGAGGAGGGCAATGGACTATGGCCACGCAAGGATCCTAGGTCAGTTACCACCGACACTGAGGAAGCCCACTGACTATATGGAACCCCACTTGGACTTCAATATTACTTACGAAGTCCTCATTGCATCCAGGCGGGAGTGAAGGGGGGGAACATAGAAAGGGACCTCGACTGCAGAATGTATACTGATGGATCAAGAATGATCTGTGGTGTAGGTTTAGGTGTCTACTCAAGGGACCTTGGAACAAGACTTTCGCTCCGACTCCCTGATGAAGCTAGTGTATTTCAGGCGGAAATATTGGCTATAAGGGACGCGGCTAGGTTACTGATTGACAGGGGTGTTCAGTGTAGAGTCGGCATCTATGTAGACAGCCAGGCGGCACTCCTGTCTCTGAGGTCATTCACTACTTCTTCTACCTTAGTAGCTCAATGCAGGGAGCTTCTATCCAGATTGGGATATCAGACTGACAATACCCTCATCTGGGTTCCCGCACATAGTGACTTCCCTGGAAACGAACAGGCGGGCGAGCTAGCTAGGGCTGGATATGCTATGGACGTCCATGCCGTATGGCGCTATGAGATGCGGCATTCAGAGCCACTACCGGCAGAGGGCTGCAGACAGGTGGCGCAAGCTAGACACGTGTAGGGTTGCTAAAAGTTTGTGGCCCTGCTCAGCAGATCAACAGGATCCGTAGGGACATCACAAGACTCATCGCAGTAGTGACGGGGCGCTGGGTAATAGGCAGACATGCTGGTAGGATAGGTCTCTCCTATAATGCATTCTGTCGCAGCTGCCGGGATCAGAGCAAAGAGGAGACAGTTTATCACTTCCTTTGTGAATGTCCGGCATTGCACCATACGAGACACAAGATCTTAGACAAGAGTATAATATCCTACCTTTCGGAGCTATCAGGACTAGGTGACCTTATTAGATTCCTCGATGGGACAGGTTGCACCTAGCATCCATCACCGTATCCGAGATCTGGACTCGGTTCTACATAGGTTGACACTGACGAATGTTTCAAAACGGGATCTCAGAGATTCTACTTGAATGCTTGTGGGTTACAGGCAGCCACGTATACCAACCAACCACAATCCTTCCGGTTAATAATGGAAAATAATTTCATTCAAATGGCTGCATGGCCCGATAACGATCGCCATTGACTGTAACGGCCACACCTTGCTCATTTTCGAAGAAAAATGGCCCAATTATGCCTCTGGACCAAAATCCGCACCAAACAGTGACTCGTTTTGGGTGCGTCGGCTTTTCAATGTATGCGTGCGGATTTTCTGTGCCCCTAATGCGACAATGCTTGTTTACATAACCGCCAAGATCAAAATGAGCTTCAACTGAAGTGGTGTTTTTTTTTTTGGCAAAATCGGCATCTTCTGTAAGTCGATCGCAGGCCCACTTAGCAAAGCGAAAACACATTGAAAGGTTAATCATATTCGTTCAGTGGAAGGATAAAACTAATGATCTGTCAAATCCGACATGAGCTAAGTGTTACCATTCACGAAATAAGCACTAGTTGAAAATAAACACGTTAGATGGCTGACCCTTTATATATATTCTTGATCACTGATGAAGTCTGAGACGATCTAGCAATGCCCATACATTCGTCCATGGAAAACATGATATAGTCAATTTTTGATCCTCGCCCCCTTTACTGGGCATTGACGTACGATATTATATGCAAAAATAGTGTAAATATTGAATAATTCGTATTCCTTAAGCCTTGAAGAAGCTGAGATGATCTTGCAGAGGTGAAACGTCTCTCCCACGGACCTTCCCGGAATGACTCTTTCAAAATAGAGATTTAGAATCGGGTACAGAGATGTCTTAAAGGAACTCTGTACCAATAAGTTAAACATATTAAATTTACTTACTAAATATTTTTAGGGTGTTTAAGATTCGACCCGGTCGAATATAACGTTTTTACTCGTTATCTCTCATATTGTTTAATTCTATAATCTATGTATAAAGTCCTTACAGTTATTGTAACAGTTATGTATGACTTTAAGCATTAAAAATAATATATGTATGTACATATATTACGTTTCATAGACTGGGCAGTGACAGAAAAGTCAAAAAAATCATAATATGTATGTGTTATAATAATGAAAGCTCTACATTGACTAAATTTATCAGACAATAAAAAGATTCAAACAACCTATTAAATGATATAAGCATATACAATACATATACATATGTATGTATGTGTGTACTGATTTGTAATAAACATTCAGTTTATACAACTATCACTGCAGTTTATGCAACGAAATTGCATTTTTATCGAATGTAAACTAGGTTACAAATGTTTGTTATTCGTTAAATAAGTATGTGGGATATATACGAGTGTAGTAAAAAATTATGTATGTATGCTTGTCCTAGTGAAGAGATGAATACCAACTTTTTTTATTCGCGAATACGACTTCATGAAAGAATATACGGGAATAACAATATTGTGTATAAAATTCAAGATGATTAATTGAAAATAAAATAATGAAATTATTTTTTATGGAAGACAACTTCATCTTACCACTGTTCGCGTAGATTAAATTTAATAAAACGTATTCAAAATTGTAATAGTCGTCATTGAATTACGTTTGAAAACAATACAATTTCTGTAACAATTGGATTTCTATACTCCATGATAAATTTTAATTTAAACCAAACCATCTGGACAAAAATTGTAGTCAAACCGTTAACATGATTTCCGTTCCCTTATCTCGACCAAATCTCGTTACACAATACTTATAACAAGAAAGTTTTGTTTTTATTTAATTATTTTTTTTAAATCGTTCATTCGACATATTGTCTCAATTAAATTAGTGCTTTTTGTATGTTATGTAGTCAAGTATGTCTATTTGCCTTCATTTCATTGGTTCTTACACCAAATCATCAGTAGACTTGAACCTAATTCCAAAATAACAAAGCATCTTAGCTTACGGTATGAAGGTGGAAAAACAAAATAGGTTTATATCGAATAAAATTTGTTTCTTGTGCTTTCTTGAATTTTAAATCCTATGGTTTTGCCTGTGTAATTCTCAATTCATTTTTGGGAGTTTATGTATAAGCTGAGAGGTTTTGTTATTTTGGAATTAGGTTAAAGTCTACTGATGATTTGGTGTAAGAATCAATGATATGCAGGCATATTTTTTTTTTATCTCGGACCAGCACTCTGGGGATGACCCCTATATATGCAATGCATTGCGCTGGAACTGAAAACGAGGGGATAGTATTTAGGGGACAGACTAGGAAAGATGAGAAGATAGACAGTTTTTTTTGTAGCTATTTCAACCTTTTTTACTTCGTCGGCTAATTTTTGCTACAGGGCCGACGAAGGTGGGTGCTGTTACTCTGCTTTTAGTACATGATACTGTCAGTCGCTGCAAATTATGTTCAGTGACCAGTGACTATGCCTTCATCATTGAAACAGGCTGGCAACAACAAACACAACCACGCACTAATGCTGATCAGAAGAAATTCAACAAAATATTTCATGACTCAGCGCGGGCTCCAACTCACAACCCTCCGCTTCATAGTCTCGTGTTCTACTACTTCAGCCAACAGCACCCACATAGACATACTTGACCACATAACAAACAAAAACCACTAATTTTTTTTACTTAAATTTTGTTTAGTTATTATAACTAATTTTCACGTCATTTACCCTAAATTTCATTTAGGCTATATTATTTAAATGATAATAATATAGCCTAAATGAAATTTATATATTCAACATAAGTACATATATACTTATATTTACCTCAATGACGAAAACGGTCAAAATGGTAGAATATTCGGGAATCGCAATACAATATTCGCACATCACTACTATAAATGCTGCACATATACATTGACGATTAATTTCATGCAGTACTAGTCCGCAGTTTATTACATTGCAATGATTTGTATACTTGCTTTGTATTGTACTTTGCTTTATATATATATATATATATATATATATATATATATATATATATATGTATATATATATATATATATATATATATATATATATTTATATCTATGTATATACATATACATCCACATATGTATATTTATTTATATATAAATATATGTAAATATATACAATATATAGATATATATAGATATATATATATATATATATATATATATATATATATATATACATATTTATAATTCGGATTGTACACAAACTACATATTATGTAATTTTAATCTCTTAATTGTTACTCCAAAAGCGTATTTGATTTATTTTTATACCCTCCAAAAAAGAATATGGAGGGATATTCACTTTGTCATTCCGTTTGTAATGCAGCGAAATATCCACCAGAGACCCCATAAAGTTTATATATTCTTGATCAGTGATAAAATCTAAGACGACCTGATCATATCCGTCCGTCCGTGGAAATCACAATTAAGTCCAAATGAAAAGAGCCAGACTCATGAAATTTGGTACAAATATATCTTGAAGGATAGCATAGCATTAATTCGGAAATGAGCTAAATCGGGCAAGAGGGGAAAAGTTCCCCTAAGAAGAACTAAACCAACCTCTAAAAAACAACATAATTTTTAAAGTTTTTTTTTTGTAATTTTGTTAAGCAAATGATACATTTTTATGTCAACGAAAGTCCAACGCATTAATATTGCAGCCACAAAATAAAATAAAAATATTTTTGTACTCCACCTCCTTTAGTGGGCGTTATTACACGAACAAATAGTGTAAAAATTTAACAAATTGTTTTCTTATGCCTACATTCCTTAAAAATAAATATTTTAATCTTTAATGACGAAGTTGAGACGTAACCTGGTACTACTCTTTTTATTCCCTAAGCCTATAAGAAGCTGAGCTGTTCTCTGATCTGGCAGAGGTGAAACGTCTCCCCCACGACCCTTCCCGGAATGACTCTCTTAAAATAGACATTTAAAATTGGGTACATAGATGTCTTAAAGGAACTCTGTTCCACCAAGTTAAATATTTTAAATTTACTAATATTTGGTGGGTGTTTAAGATTCGATCCGGTAGAATATAATGTTTTTACTAGTTTTTGCTGCAAAAGCAAACTACTTTGCTACTCAATTCCATGGTTTTTTCCCTAAAACATAGAAATGTACCGTTGTATTTATGTAGAAAACAATTTTTTTCTCTTGCATATTTTTTTTTAAGTTAAGTGTTGTGCAAAATGCATTCAGTTATTTGTTCTTTTAAAATGTGACTATGAAACAGAGTGTCCTGAGCTTAATCCCGCGCTGAGTCATGAAATGTTGTGTTGAATTCTTCTGATCAGCATTAAGGCGTGGTTGTGTTAGTTGTTGCCCGCGTGTTTCAATGATGAAGGCATAGCACTGTTGATCACTGAACATAATTGGCAGCGACTGATACTATCATGTACTAAAAGCAGAGTAACAGCACCCCCCTTCGTCGGTCCTGTAGCAAAAATTAGCCGGCGGAGTAAAAAGGTTAAAATAGCTACAAAAAAATTCTCTATCCTCTCATCTTTCTTCATCTGTCCTCTCAATACTATCCCCTCCTTTCTAGTTGCGGCGCAATGCACTGCATATGTGGGAGTCATCCCCTGAGCGTTGGTCCAAGGTAAAAGAAAATTACTTAAATAATTAATAAATATAATATATCATTCGACAATGTGTTTTGAAAGCATTTTTAACGCAAAAACATTTTTTTTTAATTTTTATTCGGTCATCCGGATAATGTGATAGTCCGGGTCATGGTCTTCAATCAATTATACGGATTATAAAGTTTTTACTGTATATATAAATATATACATATAGGTATATATATATATATATATATATATATATATATATATATATATATATATATATATATATATACATATATATTGTAATGTATTCAACCATTAAATATGAACACGTGTGCTTGGTTTTACTTCAACTCAGTTAATCTTCTTTTATTGTTCCTTCATTCTACAATTCATTGTCACTTAATGTTAGCGTTACCAGATGTGTGTTTCATATATGTATGAATAAAGCAGGGACATGAATTTCTCAATACTCTACATGTCCCTTCTTTCGCTTAATATACTTTAATTGTTACTTAATAATTAATAATATTTATACTGCCTTTCTTATATATTCATTCTGAATTTTATACAACTCGTTACAGTTTTTTTGCTACTCTACCATCTTCTCTTGGTCTTAATACTCTCTGAAAACCTTCTGAATTTGTGTTACTATTGACTTGAATGTTGGTTGATGCTGGTTGTGACTCTGCAATAGAATTTTCTTTATTTTCAACTTCTCTGTTTGGTTGTGAATTTATATTTCGTATTTGATCTGTGTGGCGTTTAATTTCACGGTTATTGTGTAAGATGATGCAGCAATATGAACGTGGCCCCAACTGCTGTTTTCTGACAGCTTTTTGCCAACTTGGCTTGTTTACGTTTTTATAATCTCGAATGAAAACATTTTGGCCTTTCGTAAATTCAACATTTCTTTCCCCTCTGTAATCAAGAATATTTTTTGTTTGCGATTGTATAATAACATCTCTTCTCAAGGGAGGCTTGAGCCTACTAAATCTCGTTTTTAACATTCGACCAAAGTACAATTTGGCTGGCGGTTAACCAGTGCTACAATGGTCAGTATTGCGATAGTCCATTAGAAATCTATTAATTATTGTGTCTATATTATTGTCGTACTTCAAATTGGCGTAAATAGATTTCTTTAAAGGCTTTACAAAAATCTCGGCCTGACCATTGGTTGCAGGATGACCAGGAGCTGTGAAAACATGTTTTATTCGATTTGTTTTCAACAACAGCCCAAAATTTCGGATGTAAACTGCCGTCAGTTTACATCCACAAGCCCATAACGACAAAATGTTTCGCGAAGTTTATTTACGGTAAAATTACTAGTGAAGTCCTTTGTTTTAAAAACTTCAACCCACTTTGAAAACGAGTCAGTTATAATAAAAAAATAATAATCTTTAATAGGCCTAGCATAATATAAATGTATTCGACTCCATGGAACAGTTGTGGGATTCCATGGAATGAGTGAACTTTTTTCCTGACAAGGTGCACAGTTCCTGATTAGATCCTCAATATCCCTATCTATTTTTGGCCACCACACGTATGATCTAGCCAAAGCCTTCGTTTTCACAATGCCCATGTGTGACTTATGCAGCTCATTTAATATCGTTGGTTTTAATTTCGTTGGTACAACTACTCTATGACCCCATAATATGCAATTATATTCCACTGATAATTCAGTGTTTCGATTTCGGAATGTAATATATTCGTCAGTATCTAACTATGAAACTGATCCATTTTGAATAGCACTACTTAACTTTGACAAAACCTTGTCCCTTCTGGTCTCTCGCGCAATATCTGTAAAGTCCAAGCTAAATTCGTTTTCACCTTCTATAAAATTTATATAATTGTACTCATTCTTGATTTCCCCTTTATTCCCTTGTGGTATACGAGATAAGCCATCTGCTATGTTTGTACTTCCCTTTATATATTTTACCATGTAGTCAAATCCCGATAATGTCAGAGCCCATCTTTGCATTCTTTGGGAGGCCATAATCGGCAATCCTTTATTTTCCCCGAATATAGTGGTCAATGGGTTATGGTCAGTTTTTATTACAAATGTATTACCAAGTAAGTATTGCTTTAACTTGGTGACACAAAATATTATTGCCAAGGCTTCTTTTTCAATAGTGCTGTAGTTCCTTTCACTTTTGCTCAATGATCTCGAAACAAAAGCAATTGGTCGGGGAGCACCTAAAACTTCATGGGATAGCACACCAGCAACTGCATGACTGCTAGCATCAGTTGATAAGACAATGGGTAGATTGGCATTAAAATGCACAATCGTTTGTTCGGAAGTTGTTTCCATTTTTACTTGTTCATATGACCTCTGACATTGATCTGTCCATTTAAATGTGACTCCCTTTTGTAAAAGTTGATATAAGGGTGATAGAAGTTGAGCAAAATTATTTATAAACTTGGAATAATAATTTACCATTCCTATGAATGCTCTCACTTCTGACGCATTTTGCGGTATAGAGGCATGGAGAACAATTTCAATTCTGTCTGAATTTTTGCTCAGGCCATCTTTGCTAATGGTGAATCCTAAATATGATATTTTTTCCCTAAAGAAAGCACATTTGCCTAAGTTGAGTCTTAAGCCAAACGACTGTAATCTGTCTAACACGCATCGCAACGTATTTACGTGTTGTTGTGTATTTTCCCCAGTGACTATTATGTCATCTTGGTAAACGACAACGTTAGGTATGGTTCGTAAAATGCCTTCCATCATTTTTTGGAATATTGCTGCAGCGGTTTTTATACCGAATGGCAGTCGTTTGACTTTAAAAATACCTACGTGTGTGCTCCATGTACACAGAAGTTGTGAATCGTCATCTAATACCAACTGGTTATACGCGTTAGATAGATCCAGTTTTGAAAATAATTTACCACACTGTAATGATGAGAATATTTCATCAATTCCTGGCAATGGATATTTAAAATTTTCCAAATGTCTGTTTATGGTCACTTTATAGTCGGCTCACAGTCTTATGTCACCGTTTGGCTTTAAAATCGGTACTAATGGTGTGGCCCACTCCGAATTGTTAACTTGTTCAATAACACCTAATTTTATTAAGTTGTTCAGCTGATCTTCAATCTTCGACTTCCATGTAAATGGAACTGGACGTGGATAACAAAACACTGGCCTAGCTGACGCATTAAGCCTAAGAGAAACTTTTTCTCCTTTGTATGTGCCGAGACCTTTTTCAAAAACTTTAACAAAGTCTCTTTTCCTCCTCCTCCTCCTCCTCAACCTTGACAGAAAATGTATTATACTCCTTTACGAAATTTACTTGTGCTAAATTAAAGTTAAACGATCGCAAAAACGAACGTCCCAGTAATAAGGGGTTATTTGATTTAGAAACCACAACAGGTATTTTCTTTGCAACACCACGATATTTAATTGCAGCATCATACTCACCAAGCACACAAATTTTTTTGCCACTGTAATCGACATAAGGTATCTTACACAGTCTTAGTAATTTACATATATTGTCTCTTTTAAAAAACGAAATTGGAATCAAGATGCAAGGAGCTCCTGTGTCACACGCAGCTTCTGTTTTAATTTCAGCCATAGTAACTGAAACGTAATATAAATCAGATAAACTATGGTTTACACTAAAAATAGATGACTGAAATATTGTGACGAGCAAAAGTTGTTGTACGCGTTTTTGCGTCAATCGAACCATCATTTATTTTTAGAGTTATTATATTATTGAAGTTTAAAGAGATTTTGTTTGAACGAATTAGATTTATTTCTTATGAGGAATGAATTAGAGTTATTTTTGAACCGAATTGTGTTTAGTTTATATTATGGACATAATCCAATTTGTGGAGGGGTGCAATAACGCCTTAGGAAGTAAGGCCTTTAAGGCTTTATTTCACTTCCAATTGAGAAATAAGGCCTTTATTACGAAAAGGGCTTTTTTGCACTTTGAAAGTGATATAAGGCCTTTATTGAAATTTAGCCAATGGTGCAATAAAGCCTTTATTTTATACTATTTATTTATATTATATTTTATACACAAATATTAATTTAACTGCAACAATATTGAAAATCTTTGCTTTATAAAGTTTTTCTGCGTGGCGGCCTGCGGCCGCTCTTAGGGCTTTTCTCCTCCATAGGACGCGGCAGGTGGCTTCGCTGAATACAGTTTTCCTGCGCGCGTCTCATTATCTTCCGTAGTGTGACGCGCGCAGGGAAACTTTATTCAGCGAAGCCACCTGCCGCGTCCTATGGAGGAGAAAACCCCTAAGAGCGGCCGCAGGCCGCCACGCAGAAAAACTTTATAAAGCAAAGATTTTCAATATTGCTTCAGTTAAATTAATATTTGTGTATGCTTTTTTCCAGACATTTCCTTTTATGTACATATTAATGTCAAGCAAATCTTTCAAAGCGTATATCCACGTACTACAATATATTCAATTTAAGTGATATAAGACCTTTACGGATTTATTTCACTTTCAAAGTGCAATAAAACCTTTTTGGAAATAAAGGCCTTATTTCTCAATTGGAAGTGAAATAAAGCCTTAAAGGCCTTACTTCGTAAGGCGTTATTGCACCCCATCCCAATTTGTTTACGCACCGTGAAGTCGCCGTTAAGTTAAATTGATAAATTCTTTCATACCATGTAACTACATACGTACATATGTGCAAGCTATGTATTACACACTCTAGTTGATTATCAATTTTTGCAATATTTGATACCGGTTTTCCTTACAAAACAAGAAAAAAAACCAAAAACTCTGTTCTAGCTGCTGTACGTATATCGTGCATAAATATATACACATATCCGTACGTACATGCCGGTTTGCATAAACATGCACACCGCTTGCTGCAGCCGACGCGATCATAGTGTTTGTATGCATTTACATACAATCATACATACATATGTACGTATGACATTGGAAGAATTTTTGTGTTGGTCTTTATTATTGATTTTCTGAATTTTGTAAAATATTTTGTTTGCTCTATATATTTACCAACGGTTCTTTATAATTGTTATAGTTGTTAAATTTATATACCAAACATTATAATATTTTATGGCACCCATACACGCATGACAGTGCTCATGTGTGTCTGCTGTGCACAAGTATAAAAGGCGGCACTTTGTTGAACAATGATCAGTTCCTGAGCAGCCGGCGAGGAAGTAAGTCAATTTCACATTAAATACTCTAGTAGTCTTAGCTTATAGTAGCTTTATACAATCTCGGTTGGTTTCATCCTACGGAGAAAACCGCATCGGAGTTTGTTTACCACCAGGAGGGTCTCCTAACTGGTACGCCAACTCCAGGACAGTGGTACTCTGAAACCGTGAAGTGTGTGAGGGAGGAACTGTCATCGATAGAATGGTATGTTCAATCGGCGGGGACGTTCTTTTCTCACTCACTGAACTCGCTTGAGTGCATTGCTAGCACCTACCCCGAAGCTAAGACTCCTGTGTTGACAACGATTGGTGGGAACCACTCCTACGGAAAGGTGACGTTCTATTAGGAGCGCTCTCTCCACTCGCCTGCCAGTTGAGCACCTGGCCACCGCATTTCCGGCCACCTCGTTTTCCTGACTCCTCGCCACGCCACTGCACATTGTTTCGCCGTCGGTACCGTTCGGCAATTGTAATAAATCGGTTCTGTCAGCAAACGAAAAGCACCAGTGTTTTCCTACTGCCCCTATAAAAAGAAATTGTTGTACGACCCTGGACGCCGCTGAGCCCTACCCCAGCAACTAGCGGAAACGTGTCGTTACAATATATACTCAGTTTGTTCTTCTGAATCAGAATTATTGGAAACGTAGTTTATATTGTTGATTTTCTTATTTTGGCAAACAGCCGATAAATGCCCCGTTATGCCACACGAATGACATCGGCAGTTTTTATGCTTGCGATTGCGCGATTCATGTGTTTTCCCTCCGCAATGTTTCAATTATCACTTTTATGTTTTTCGTCGTTTCTATTCCCATACGACTTAGGCCGATATTTAGTACGGTTGACGTAATTAATGTTTTCCACTTCACTTGACTTTGAACATATTCTGGTCTCAATTATCATTGCCTTTTTGAGAGCAGACTGAAGGTCTAGTCTATCATCTTCTTCACATATCTTTTCAGAGATTGCATTAGGAAGACCCATTACAAATTGGTTGAGAACAAACGCATCAAGATTTGCACATACTTGCAATTAAGAGCAAGTTGCAAACCATTCAGCAACCGTTTCTGCTTCATTTTTGGCAGCCTAATGAAATTGTTTCCTTTCCTTGAAAACAATTGCTGGAGGGGTGTAATGTACGCTGAGGATACCGCACAAATCTTTATATGATTTATTTGCTGGTAATTCAGGACTACAAAGGCTGTGTAATACAGTATATGGAACGGCTCCAATCGATTTTAACGGAATGGCCTTCTTTATATTGTCTTCCTTACAATTAATTTCGCAGAAGTGGATTTCTAGTCTCTCCTTCCACACATGCCATGGTTCAATATTTGGGGAAAATTCTGGAAAATTCGAGGTTTGAAATATTTGCATCTTTGAAGTAGTAGCCATTGTATATAAATTATTTTACATCCTTGTCGCCAATTCTATAATGTATTCAACCGTTAAATATGAACACGTGTGCTTGGTTTTACTTCAACTCAGTTAATCCTCTTTTATTGTTCCTTCATTCTACAATTCATTGTCACTTAATGTTAGCGTTACCAGATGTGTGTTGCATATATGAATAAAGCAGGGACATGAATTTCTCAATGCTCTACATATATATATATATATATATATATATATATATATATATGTATATATATTGTTACGTTTTTAGACCTTTTCGTAAAAACGCTTTTTATCTATCCTTCAAGGATTCGTTTAATTGCATCAAATTAAAAACACAGACAATTACTTTTAGAAATATAATGCGGCAACACTTTATTTACTATTTAATTAACACGAGTATTTGTACTACTAAACACTTAGCGATGTAAACACGTCTAGTTTTAAAATCTCACTGATCCCGCTGTTCACTGGCAGCGTCTTTATATAGCAAAATGACGTCGTCTGGTAACTTCGCGAAGCATCTGGTCATGGTTGTTGTTGGTTGTGCTTTACTTAACATGTAGCTATATACGTGTGTTTGTATATATGACAATGCTGTCTTGTGTTTTGTTTATTGTAGCTATGTGTGGTTGTATGTATGAGTGTTTTGTGTGTTGTGTAGTTTTGTTTCTTCTTGTGCTATGTGGGCATGTTGCTGTGTATATTTGTGTGTATGTTGCTGTGTATATTGATGTACATGTTTAGTTTTTATTAGCAGCGAATACTTGCGTACAAGATCATTAAGAATAACATCATCATCTCTTAGCATTGATGTTGCTAGGTTTTTCGTTATTGTTATTTACACTTATTATTGCACAGCCTCGAATGATCTTGTATATTCTCAACGATGTATCCGGAATATTCCATTTCCGTTAATTCAAATATTATCTGCATGGTGTTGACCAGGGTTGTAACATTTTGACAACTAGAGATGGTTTGACAGTGCTGCCAAGTACATATAGCCACATTGTCGTTATATTTGAATCTATTTTTAAACTTTGTAACACTGCCGCCCACTTAAGCCTGTTCGACCCGAATAGGCATACAATCACCTCTTCCATAGTGCGCCAATCGTTCGAGATGTACTATCTTCATTTTCGACCTTGGGCTATTGTGCTTCTGTATCCGGTACACAACGTCATTCACTCTCTTAATCACTTTATACGGGCCATCCCAGTGAGTCTGTAATTTTGGGGACAATCCTTTCTTCCGTTGTGGGTTATAAAGTAGAACCAATTGACCTTCCATAAATCCCTCCGAATTTGCTGCGCGGTCATATCTAGCCTTCATCTTGTCACTGACCATCTTGATTCTATTACGCACGAAATCATGCAGCTCGTTTAAGTTCTCCTGCTCTTGGGACGTAGTGGCTCCTTCTTCTACCGCTGGCTTAACACCAAATTCCAAGTCACCAGGCAGTTTTAATTCCGTCCCGAAGATAATTTTAGCTGGCGTTCTCGATGTGGAGTCGTGTACAGCTGACCTATATGCCATCAAAAATTTGGGAATGTGCTCGTCCCAATCCCTCTGATGGTTGCTTACCACTTTTCGCAGGTACTCTTCTAAGGTGCGATTGAACCTCTCTACCATGCCATCAGACTGTGGATGCAACGGCGTTGTTCTGGTTTTCTTTATCCCATATAATTCGCACATTTCCCTGAATATGGCAGACTCGAAATTCCTACCTTGGTCGGAATGTAATTCTATTGGGACACCATAGCGACATACCCAGTTGTTGACGAATGCATTTGCAACTGTCTTTGCTTCTTGGTTAGGTATGGCATATACCTCTGGCCATTTACTAAAATAGTCCATTACCACAAGAACATAACGATTTCCGGCTTCAGTGACGGGAAAAGGACCTGCTACATCCATTGCGATCCGCTCGAATGGTGCTCCTGAGTTGTATTGCTGTAGCTGTCCCCGGCTTCTTCTTACTGGGCCTTTGGCTGCTATGCACTGTGGGCAGTTTGCTATCCAGTCGGCTACGGCTTGTTGACATCCAACCCAATAAAAACGCTGCTTCAGTTTCTCAAGTGTTTTTGTGACTCCAAGATGACCGCCACTAGGTCCATTGTGAAATTCTTGCAAAACTTTACTTATCTTGGAGAATGGCACAACTACCAAATTTGAAGTTGTTTTGCCATCTACACTCTCCCATACGCGGTATAGGCACCCTTCTATTACCTTGAGGCTGTTCCACTGAGCCCAATAAGATTTGGCGAGTGGGCTTTCAGCCGAAATTTCATTCCGGGACGGTCTTCTGTCCTCCTCTTTGGCTGCTATAATTTTCCCCAGTATACTGTCGTCCCTCTGTGCCGCTGACCAGTCTTCATCAGAGTCGATGTGCATTAGCCGAACATCAACAACGCCTTCCTTTTGTTCGGTTCTAACGCAATGTTTACACTCTAAACAGCAGGGTCTTCTTGAAAGAGCATCCGCATTGTTATGTTTTGTGCCCCTTCTATGCTCAATACTGAAGTCGTAGCTCTGCAGGCGCTCAATCCACCTTGCCAGTTGCCCTTCAGGATTTTTAAACTGCAATAACCATCTCAGTGCGGAATGGTCAGTCCTTAATGTAAAGTGTTGACCATACAGGTACTTATGGTAATGTTTAATGCATTCCAATACTGCCAGAAGCTCACGTCGTGTCACACAGTAGTTCCTCTCAGGTTTTGAGAGTACACGGCTATAGTATCCTATGACTTTCTCAGTGCCATTAACTACTTGGGAGAGCACGCCCCCTATGCCATAGCCGCTCGCATCAGTATCCAGCACAAATTTTTCTCCAGGTATGGGATACGCTAGTACTGGTGACGTACACAATAATCCTTTAAGTTTCTGGAATGCCTTTTCTTGTGGCTCGCCCCAATGGTATGGTCTCGACTTCTTTGTCAGCTCATGCAGGCTTGCAGCTACACTGGCAAAATTTGGCACAAAGCGTCTGTAGTATGTACAAAGGCCCAAAAAGCTGCGCAATTCATGAAGATTTTTAGGTTGATGCCAGTCCCTTACTGCTTGTATTTTATCTTCATCTGTTGAGATTCCGTCTGCTGTAACACGATGCCCCAAATACTTCACTTCTTTCTGGAACAATGCACATTTCTTCAGGCTGAGTTTCAATCCAGCTGATGATATCCGTTGAAGAACTTCTGCCATGTTTTTGAGGTGTTCATCAAAAGTTTTCCCCATCACGATTATGTCATCCAGATATACCAAGCATGTCTTCCAGTGGAGTCCTTTCAGTACCTTCTCCATTAGGCGTTCAAATGTGGCCGGAGCATTGCAGAGACCAAACGGCATAACTTTGAACTGCCATAATCCGTTACCAACGCTAAAGGCAGTTTTCTCCTTGTCTTTCTCTGCAATCTCCACTTGCCAATATCCGCTTCGCAAGTCTAGCGTAGAGAACCATCTCGTACCAGCTAGCGTGTCCAAGGTGTCATCGATTCTGGGGAGCGGATAGCTGTCCTTCTTGGTTATGTCGTTGAGCTTCCTGTAGTCTACGCAGAATCTAGTACTGCCATCTTTCTTTTTAACTAAGACTACTGGCGAACTCCAAGGACCAGAAGATGGCTCAATTACGCCTTCACGCTCCATTTCTCTTACAAGCTCTTTGACTTCATCTCGCTTTGCTAGGGGTACACTTCTGGGTGGCTGTTTAATCGGCCTAGCTTCGCCTGTGTTTATTTCATGTTTAACCAATGCAGTTCTACCCTGACTTTGGTTTCCCATGGCGAAGATACTGGCATGCCTTTTTAACAACTGTTTGGCTTTATTTCTATCTGTCGCTGACAGTCCTGCTACCCATTTTCCTACGTATTCCTCAAATTGTTCACGTTCTTTGGCGGACAAATTGGTAGGCTCTCTCTTCCTCTCACAGTTTATTATTGCCTCTGCTGGGGTACACTGGCCAATCTCGCAATTTTCGTTGATGAATTTTTCATGGTCTGCCAAGTTAAGTACTCTTATAGGGACTATTCCTCCTTTACTAGTTTTTACTAGAGCTTTTGCTGTTATAAGCTCTCTCTTTAGATCTGCTGGTTCTACAACCCACAACCGATTGTCCTCACAATCTCCCTCCATACGCGCCCATATAACTGTTTCAGACTGCGGCGGTAACGTCTGACTCTCAATAGCAAATACTTTTCTTACTTGCGGCTTGCTGTCATACCCAACATCAAGGGGTATTTCCACATTACGCCAAATCATCAGCTGTTGCCCCATATGTAGATTAATGCCATGATTAATCATAAAATCGGCTCCAATAATTACCTCATCGACAATATCGGCAACAATAAACACATGCCTCACGTTGATGTTGGCTATAGTCACCTTCACTTCAATCTTACCATAGACAGTGGCAGGCTCTCCAGTAGCTGTACGTAGCCGTATATTGCTTAAACGATCGCATTTCCCCTTTACTATATCGGGCCTTATTATTGACTGCGACGCCCCTGTGTCTATGGTAAGTACGTGCTTTTCCCCGTTGATGTGTCCAGACGCAGTAAGGTTGCTATTTTTCTGCTGCATCACTGATATGGAGATTGTGGGGCCCTCGTTTGTGGGAGCTAGCTCTTGCCCCTTAGCGCTAGCTCGTTTTAGTTTAACGGGGACTCTTGTGATGTTGTTTGGTTCACCCGTTTGCTGTTTCTTGGTGGCGAAACAGATCTACCTCTTTTTCTTGGTGCTTTGCAGTTGCGCTGAAAATGACCAATTTTTCCGCAGTTAAAGCATTTAGACTTTTCTTTGGTAGCACCTTCCGCCAACAGTTGTCGCATTGCCTCCTTCAAACTAGCAACTAGGCTGTTATCCTCCTCGGGCAAAACCTCCACATTCCGCACTTTACATATCTGTGGCTTGAAAACCATCCTTGCAGTCTCTTGAGCCAGCGCAAATGAAACAGTCTCAGCGAAAGTGGATTTCTGCGTTGCGCACACGGCCAGTTTGACATCAGAGTCGCGAATGCCATTAACGAACGCCTCAGTTTTAAAGTGGTCCAGGAACGGGTGACTCTCGCCTGGATATGTGAGCTGCACTAACCGTTCGATTTCCATTGCGAAATCTTGTAGAGACTCGTTAGGCTTTTGAACTCTACATCGCAATTCCATTCTGTATAAATCGCGCTTGTGCTCACCACCATACTTGCGCTGCAATGCTGCCATTATTTCATTATAGTTGTTTCTGCTGCTTACTGGCACGGTCTCAAGTACCTCTGCGGCTGTACCCTTTAAGGACAAAATTAACTCTATGGCCTTTTCTTCAGCATCCCATCCATTTCTGCTAGCAACCGTCTCGAACTGGAATCTAAAGATGCTCAATGGTACGCTGCCGTCAAAGCATGGCGCTTTTATTCGCGCAGAAACCTCCGCAACTGCTCGTACTGGCCCGCCACTACACTCAAGGTTATGCACTTTGTCCTCTAGAGCATGAAATTTTTCTTCGAACTCTTTTGCATGCTGTTCTAGGCCACCGCTTTCTAGATGTTGGACTCTCTCTGCCAGCTCTGAGAATTTGTTCTCAATAGAATCCACCCTCCTATTAATGGCCTCAGAAACCTCTACCAGAGTCTCGTTCGTGGCTCTATTTGACTCCTGTATTTCTGCTACAAGCTTTTCAGTGCTGATCCTTGATGCTTCATGCATCTGCTGAGAGTTCTGTTTAATTTCAGTTATTTCGGCTACAAGCTTTTCAGTGCTGATCCTTGATGCTTCATGCATCTGCTGAGAGTTCTGTTTAATTTCAGTTATTTCGGCTACAAGCTTTTCACTGCTGATTTCTGAGTTCTGCTTTATTCCAGTTATTTCGGCTACAAGCTTTTCACTGCTGATTTCTGAGTTCTGCTTTATTCCAGTTATTTCGGCTACAAGCTTTTCAGTGCTGATCCTTGTTGCTTCCTGTATCTGGATCATCATAGCAGCGAACATTGAATTTATGTCCATGCTGCTGGTCGTAGCAGGAGGACATACCTCTACATCGTCTTTGTCCTCAAACTCGTATGTCCCGATGTCGATGCCGCGATTCTTAAACTCATCTATCAGCCTCTTCTGCAGTTCAGCCTTGTTACCTGCTGTTGGTAATTCCCGCTTACTAAGCTCCTTTTTTAGCTGTTCAACTTTCAGTTCATCAAATTTCATAATAATTTTTTTTTTTAATGTCCTTTTTTTCTTATATTGCAATGTCCTTTTTAATTATTTTTGCAATCCCACTTCTGACACCAATTGTTACGTTTTTAGACCTTTTCGTAAAAACGCTTTTTATCTATCCTTCAAGGATTCGTTTAATTGCATCAAATTAAAAACACAGACAATTACTTTTAGAAATATAATGCGGCAACACTTTATTTACTATTTAATTAACACGAGTATTTGTACTACTAAACACTTAGCGATGTAAACACGTCTAGTTTTAAAATCTCACTGATCCCGCTGTTCACTGGCAGCGTCTTTATATAGCAAAATGACGTCGTCTGGTAACTTCGCGAAGCATCTGGTCATGGTTGTTGTTGGTTGTGCTTTACTTAACATGTAGCTATATACGTGTGTTTGTATATATGACAATGCTGTCTTGTGTTTTGTTTATTGTAGCTATGTGTGGTTGTATGTATGAGTGTTTTGTGTGTTGTGTAGTTTTGTTTCTTCTTGTGCTATGTGGGCATGTTGCTGTGTATATTTGTGTGTATGTTGCTGTGTATATTGATGTACATGTTTAGTTTTTATTAGCAGCGAATACTTGCGTACAAGATCATTAAGAATAACATCATCATCTCTTAGCATTGATGTTGCTAGGTTTTTCGTTATTGTTATTTACACTTATTATTGCACAGCCTCGAATGATCTTGTATATTCTCAACGATGTATCCGGAATATTCCATTTCCGTTAATTCAAATATTATCTGCATGGTGTTGACCAGGGTTGTAACATTTTGACAACTAGAGATGGTTTGACAGTGCTGCCAAGTACATATAGCCACATTGTCGTTATATTTGAATCTATTTTTAAACTTTGTAACAATATATATATATATATATATATATATATATATATATATATATATGTAGCTATACATATATATATATATATATATATATATATATATATATATATATACATATATATATATATATATATATATATATATACATATATATATATATATATATATATATATATATACATATATATATATATATATATATATATATATATATATATATATATATATATATATATGTAGCTATACATATATATATATATATATATATATATACATATATATATATATATACATATATATATATATATATATATATATATATATATACATATGTATATATATGTATATATAGATACATATATATTGGAACCTGTTGCATAGAATCGAAGGCATTTCTGAAATAGCTGGGCGTGATGATTGATACACGTCTATCTTTTCGTGAGCACTTGCAAAGCATCGAAAACCTATTTGGCGCTATCTCGGATCATGCCGAATACAAGAGGGCCCAAAATATATTCAGGGGAAACTGATTGCTGGAGTAGTGAGGAGCATTATCCTATATGCACACCCAGTATGGTCAGATTCACTTAGATACTCCACATATGTGGGGTTGGGATCCCCTGTGTATAGGTTAGCTGCTTTGAGAGTATGTAGTGCATTTCGAACAGTGTCGGACGAAGCGACTTTTATCATCGCAGGTAGAATTCCAATGGATATAGAAATCATAAATAGCGATCTCGGACTTATGTTTACAAAAGTGGCAGGAACACTGGTCAACCACTGGAAAGAGAAAATGGACTTATGCATTAATACCCGACGTCAGAATATGGCTGACTAGGAAACATGGTGATTTAAACTACTACTATTCCGTTTCAAGCACGATGATTCCCCGTTCTGTCCACATTGCAGTGGGAATGTAGTTGAGGATGCTGAGCATGTCGTCTTTGTCTGCTCACGATTCAACAACTGGAGGTCGTATTTAGAAAAAGGATTGGGACGTACGATCGGCCCGGGGAATATAATACCGGTCATGATGGAATCCTTATTACATTGGACCAGCGTGTGTAATTTTATACAGCTAGTTCTAATAGAACTTCGCAGATTAGAACAGATTCGTAGGAGAATCAATACGTCTTAAGTTTCGTTAGTAACTAACGATGTAGTTTGCGCATCAGTTCCGAACCTCCTTACCTAGGAAATAAGGAGGACGTAGGAATAATACTGATAATACTACCCACCCTGACCAAATGTCAAGGCTGACCCCCCCTTGGCCTGCTCAGCACTGCTATCTATTTATTCTAAACTCATTGGTAAATAAAATAAATACATATTACATAGTTATTTAAAAAAATGTTTTTTAAAATAAATATTGTTTTGATGATGAATAAAACAACAACAAGTATTTTTATCATGAATAAAATACAAAAAGCAAAAATTAGCCCGTATGAACGAGTATTCATGTACAACAAAAGCAAAATTATGTATGTATATACATACATAGATAAGTGTTTGGTTACTATGTATTAAAATAACTTATGTATTAAACTAAGTCAAGTATACCTGATGTGTGTGAAACATCAGGTATACTTGATCAGTTTTTCTTCAATTTTCTTTCCAACCTGCATTTACGTTCACACACGAAACGTCATGGCAAGTTTTTCTTCATTGCTGAACATTCATTTAATATATGTATTACGGATGATAAAACAAAAGAATATATAAAAACTGACTAGTACCGACAAGTCTGTACCCCTTTACACGCTCTTCACCGCTCTCTCCTAAGAGATCAAGACTTGACGAGTCAACCCTGAAGTGTGTGAAAGGGGTCTAACTCCTCTGCTTTGATTTTATTCAACGTCAACCACGGATGGAAAACATGATACAATTGTACTTTTTTTGGTTTTGTCCCTTAAAAAATTAAATGGAAAAATGTATTTGTCCTTTTCGCTCTTACGAACTTTATTGTATTTTTCTATTATATTGTAAATTCAAGTGACTAGACATTTTCGAGGAATTCGTGAAAAATTTCAACAACAAAATGAATAATTCTATGAATAATTTTTTTTAAATAAAATTTTTACGTAAATTGTTAATTTTTTTATCGGGCTTAAGTTCGAATCTTGCATGACTGCAAATTATTTTTTGTTATTTTATTAATAAATGAATTTGTTTAAATTCTATTTATTATTTTTTTTATATTAAGATTGGAATATTAAGAATATTTTTTAATAATCATCAAACCAGCAGAACGGATCAGTACTGATTTCGAGGCCGCTACGCCATCTCATCAGCGTTCTTTGTTCAATTTTTCCACTTTTGCAAGTGGTGCTAGTTAGTAGGAATATCAACTATTTAACCAATATTTTAACGAAAATTGAATATGAGAAGTTATCACATTCATATTATTAAGTTATTACATTTTGGTTAGTACGAAATTCCCCAACCCTGACGATTAATATTCCAAATATTCCAATATCTCTTTTGCTTTTTCCAGAGCCATCGACTGCTGATAGTTTACGTTAAATTGACGTAAAAAATATATACAGATTTGATATAAAAAATATTGTTTTACTGATTTTAAGCAGTACGCTTAACTGTAACAAATTTCAGTAATCCGAACTACGTTTTAGAGAAGAAATTGGATAGCTGAAAAAAATTTGGTTTTGGTTATTAACAGTAAAGCGGAGTCGACTGTAAAGCTAAAAATTTTTTAATCGAATTTCCGTGATATTAGTAGCTTAGTCAAGTATTTTAAATACAAAACCGTAAAATGTACATTATTTTTGCATGAAATACAGTACTATCTCGATAATCCGGACTCCATAAATTCTGAACATGACCGTATTACTGGAGTGTCCGGATTAAGATGTTAATTTTTTTTAACTGCATACATACATAATGCAAAGAATAAAAACTAAATCAATTTTATATTTATTCATCAAGTTTTTTATTAAAAAGAGAATATAGTTCAATAAATGTTACATTTATATGTAGTATATGAAACGAAAATTCATATATGTATATGTTAGACATAAATTCTCTTAAAGCAGCACTATTTTTTTTAATATCGAACACGGTCGATTTTTTTTCGCCAAATTTGTCTGCAACACATCTTACTGATTTGCCTGTGACTAATTCATCCAATAGTTCACACTTCTTTTTTATTCATAAACTTTTATGTGATCTCTTGCTATTACTATTCATTCACCTATATTGTGTTTGGCGTTTTTCGCCTTCAGATTCCACATTTTGTAATAGATTAAAGAAAATTTTGCTTTTTCTCTTTAAGCTATTACAATTTGTCGAATTTTCAGGCGTTAAACGTCAAACACAATAGCGGTGATTGTTTTACAATGTCCAGTTATATAAAGAAATTTTTAAAAATATGTATAGCTTAAACTTTAATAAGTTTTGCGAACCTATGTCAACAAAAACACTCAACTAACTAAAGCAAAATTGCAAAAATTCCACGCGTAGACGAATACTAAAGTAAAAAGTTCCGTTATTGTACAAAGAGTATAACATGAATGAAACAAAAAAATTAAAAAAAAATTACTGTCCATATTATAGAGTAAAAAAAGTGGTACTGTCCGGTTTCTAGCAGTGTCCGGATTAATATGTGTCCGTAAAATCGCGTGTCCGGTTTATCGGGATAGCACTGTAATGTGTTTTAAGGTAATATTAACACCATAACGTTTTATATATATTCGTATTAATGATAATTTTATATTAGGTATCAGGTTTGTAAAATTTTACCATGCTTTTAAATTAACATTTTGTGATGCTAGTTTAACATTCCCTTTTTTTCTGTGAGTATCGACTGAACTTCAACTACATGACCCCTCCCCCTGAGCTGAAGGCTGCATCTGCCCTTGGGGTGGTGCTAGTGAAGTTGTCGTGGGGCCACTATTGGTAGTTTCTATCATTACGTCCAAAAAAAAGATACATATATATATATATATATATATATATATATATATATATATATATATATATATATATATATATATATATATAGTATATATATATGTATATATATATATATATACATATATATATATATATATATATATGAATATATATATGTATATACATATTTTTATATATATATATATATATATATATATATATATTTATATATATATATATATATATATATATATTTATATATATATATATATATATATATATATATATATATATATATATATATATTTATTTATATATATATATATATATATATATATATATATATATAAAAATATGTATATACATATATATATTCATATATATATATATATATATATATATATATATGTATATATATATATATATATATATACATATATATATACTATATATATATATATATATATATATATATATATATATGTATATATATTGTTATGTATCTTTCTTACATACACCTTTCTGCCACTGTTAATTAAGCTTTTAGAACTAAGATTATAGCATTAAGCTTTTCTCATGTTAATTGTTTACTTGTTCCATTTTTCCTCAATATAAATAGAGTTAGTTGTTGAGTGAACTTCATTCATAGCGTTTCAATACATAACATTGGCGACGAGGTCAAACCAGCAGTGATTCGAATATACGATCAAGTGTAATTACACATTGATGAAAGAAAATCTGGTGTATTATACCTAGCAGTAATAAGTAAAAGAACTATAAAAACACTTAAAAGGAAAACAGTTTTTACTAAAAACAAATAAAAGTTTTAAACAAATATTGTTTTGCAAAAAATCGGATCTACAATCATTATGCTTCCTAATATAAACCCACCAAAATGGCGATCGTTCTTCGTTCCGAAGAAAAACGGCCCAATTATGCCTCTGGATCAAAATCCACACCAAACAGTGACTAGTTTTGGGTGCGTTGGCTTTTCAATGTATGCGTGCGGGTTTTCTGTGCCCCAAATGCGACAATGCTTGTTTACATACCCGCCAAGATCAAAATGATCTTCATCTGAACAGATGATTTTTTGGCAAAATCGGCATCTTCTGTAAGTCGACCGCAGGCCCACCTAGCGAAGCGAAAACGCATTGGATGGTCAACCATATTCGTTCAGCGGAAGGATAAAACTAATTATCTGTCAAATCAGACATGAGCTAAGTGTTACCATTTACGAAATAAGCACTATTTGAAAAAAAACGTTAGATTGCGGACCCTATATAGATATATATGTATATATATATATATATATATATATATATATATATATATATGTGAATATTTATATATATATATATATATATATATATATATATATATATATATATATGTACATATATATATATATATATATATATATATATATATATATATATATATATGTGAATATTTATATATATATATATATATATATATATATATATATGTATATATATATATATATATATATATATACATATATAGTATATATGAATTTTTGTTTTTTGCTAATTTTTAAAAAGTATTGTATTGTTATATACATATATATATGTATACATATATATATATATATATATATATATATATATATATAGATATTTATGTATATATATATATAAATATTCTTATATATATATATATATATATATATATATATATACATATATATATATATATATATATATATATATATATACATATATATAAATATATATACATATATATATATATATATATATATATATATATATATATATATATATATATATATATATATAAAGTTGCCCTATGTTCGTAATTTTATAACTCGAGAACCACTCAACCGATTTTCAAACGAGTACTTGCGTTGGAAAGGTATACTTTCACTGATGGTTTATAAAAAAACCGAATATGGGTTATAAGCGCACTTTTTTATGGTGTTTTTTCCCTATATAAAATGTTTTTTTTTCCTTTTTTTGTCGGTATAAGGCTCTGCTTGCTCGCGTTATTTGACTTATTTAAGTTCTGTGTGATTTTTGATTGTCATTTAAGTTTACAATGCGAGCATTGACATTTTTTAATTATTTCAGTTAAAACTTAAGTCTTTTGCATCAAAAAAAATTATTCAGATTTGAGTTTCATAATTGAATCTCAAATAGATTCTGAATTGATCATATATAAATCTGTTGATACTGTGAAGAACCAAGGAGATGAAGTACAGTACCCAACTGAATTTTTGAATTCTCTTGATTTGCATGGAATGCCACCGCATAATTCACAATTGAAAATCGGATCTACATTCATTATGCTTCCTAATATAAACCCACCAAAATTATGCAGCCGAACAAGACTTGCGGTCAAAAAATTAATGAATAATTGAATTCAGTAATTGAAGCAACAATTTTAAATGGGAAATCAAAGGCGAAGATGTTTTAATACCACGCATCCCAATGATTCCCACTTATATGCAATTTCAATGATTACAGTTTCCCGTTCGTTTGCCTTTTGCAATGATTATTAACAGATCTCAAGGCCAGTCGTTGCAAGTTTGCGGAATAAATTTAGAATTTCCTGTATTTTCACACGGTCAACTGTATGTTGCATGTTCACGTGTTAGGAAGCCATCGTCTTTATTAATTTTTTGTGAAAATGGCAATACTAAAAATGTCGTTTACCACTAAGCTCTGCAATAACTTTTTTTTTTGATGTTCTCACTTTAAAAATTTTATATTATGTTGCACTTCTTTTTCAGGGAAATGTCTATTCGTTCTGGAAAATTAAATTTTTAATACAAAGATGTAAACGTATGTTATTGTATTGCCCAGCAACGCGGGCAGGGTTACTGTAGTATATATATACTTATATATATATATATATATATATATATATATATATATATATATATATATGTTATGTATTGAAACGCTACGAATGAAGTTCACTCAACAACTAACTCTATTTATATTTAGGAAAAAAGGAACAAGTAAATAATAAATGAGAAAAACTTAATGCTATAAGCTTAGTTCTAAAAACTTAATTAACAGTGGAAGAAAGGTAAAAGTAAGAAAGATACATAACACGCCTCCACCTAAATTTGATTTTTATTAATTTTGAAAGTATAAATTTCAATCATATTTACAAAAATTTGAATTCAATAATTATGTTGTCATAAAATTTTTATATATTAAAAAAAAGAAGAATATATATAATTTAAACATACAATATACATATGTGTTTTTTATGGAAGTTTAGTTTTTATAAAAATAAGAAATAACAAATCACAATTAAGTGTACCTTTTATGAGCTCTAGGTCTTAGCACTCTAGTAGAGACATTTTCAATCTCTCTGTTTTGATTTGAATTTGACAAACTTTCATCATTATCATTGTCTACGCTTTTATTATGTTCTGAATTAGAATTTAATTCATTTATATTTTTCTCATTATTATCATGTGACTTTTCAACAGCTAGATTGGTGGAATTTCCATTTGAGCATGATGGTAAATCTGATGAACCACTTTGATTTTCGTTATTAGTTTCAGTGTTTTGATTCTCTTTTACTCCTGTTCTAATTTGATTAGTATGCCTTTTTATAATTCTACCTGTTGAAAGAATACATTGATATGAACCTGGACCCGTCTTATCTTTTATAATGGCAGGAGCCCAAGATCTTGAATTAACGTTTGTATAATCTCGTATGAAAACATTTTGAGCTTTCTCAAATGTAACCGATCTCTTACCGCTATAATTTGAAATACTTCTATTTTGTTGTTCTATTTTCTGTCCCTAACAAGAGGTGGTTTAATTAGATCAAATGGAGTTCTTATTGATCTTCCAATAAAAAGTTTTGCTGGACTTTCATCAGCTGGATGCCCAGGAGCTGTTAGTACGTGCTTTATTTTATTGTTTGAGGTAAATATGTATTTTAAATTCTTCGGAAACAAATTGTGTGCCGTGTTCGCTGACAATGGTATGAGGGATACCGAAACGACAGAAAATTTCCCTGAGTTTTGAAATAACGAAATTGGAAGTGATTTCCTTGGCTTAGAAAACTTCTACCCATTTGGAAAATGAGTCTATGACTACAAGGAAATGATAATTTTTTATTGGACCTGCGAAGTCCATATGTATTCTTTGCCATACAGAGCTCGTAGGACTCCATGGTATAAGACAGATATAGGCAGAAACACATCAACATTTTGAGTTTGTGTGTGTCTCTCACAAGTTTGTAAACAAACGAGCATTCTACCCACCCTTAAATAATTTTTTTCAACAAGCGCTGAAATAACCGTTTTGGTTGGAAGCTTATGATAGACTGAATTGTGAATCACAATTTTTGTGATAGGTTAGTAACTACAAATACGTGTGACTCTCAAGAGCGAATTTATATACATGTGAATTGTGCTCACCCACATTGCCTACATCTGATATAAATAGAGTTAGTTGTTGAGTGAACTTCATTCGTAGCGTTTCAATACATAACATTGGCGACGAGGTCAAACCAGCAGTGATTCGTATATACGATCAAGTGTAATTACACATTGATGAAAGAAAATCTGGTGTATTATACCTAGCAGTAATAAGTAAAAGAACTATAAAAACACTTAAAATAAAAACTGTTTTTACTAAAAACAAATAAAAGTTTTAAACAAATATTATTTTCCAAAGTTTTACTTAAAACGAAAGATAAAAGCCTTAAAAGAATGATAATTTGTATGTATGTATATACAGAAATAAAAAAAAAAAATAATATAAAAAAAGGCAACAACGAAACGTGTCAAAGAAAATGAAAGAATTTAATTTTTTGTACAACAAAAAAAATTCCTTTGAAATACATTTAAATATAAAAAACAGTATTGCAAAACCACAAATATAAAATAAAAAGAAGTCATCATGCCCGACAACGTACAGAAGGGTACAGTTATGATTCACCATCCAAATAACATTCCTCAATTTTCCCCCCGTAATGACTCTTGGCTTTTATGGAAAGAGAAACTGGATATTCATTTTGCTGAAATAAACTGCACTGAAGAGAATGCAAGGAAGGCTACGCTCATTAAATCAATAGGGCCAATTGCATATGAAACTTTGCATAATTTATGTAGTCCAGAAGCACCAGTTTCCAAAACGTTTAAAGATCTTTGTAATTTATTAAAATCACATTACACCCCACCAGTAATTGTTTTTCGTGAACGAAAAACCTTTCACTCAGGAGTACAAACTGAAAATAAAACAGTAGCAGAATGGCATGCTAGAGTAAAAAAAATAGCTCTCTCTTTCAAATTTGCAGACAACTTAAATGTTTTTGTTCTGGATCGTTTTATCACAAAATATTTGAGCGATTGTGTGAAGAAGACGAGAAAATAACAATTGATGAAGTACTCAGAAAAGCTCTAATTATGGAGATGAAGTTGATTGCTAAAGAAGATGATAATCACAATATGCAAGTTGGAAACGTCAAAGGAAGTAAATACAGAAATCAAAACTACAATAACCAAAACAAAACTGTCAAACCAAATAATAATGAAGTTCGTTATGGGAAGAAACAACAAACTAATCAAAAGAAAGCAAACGGCGCCTGTTCTCATTGTGGCTGGCGAAACCATAAATCGTATGATTGTAGATTTAAGCAAATTAAATG
Organism: Linnaemya tessellans; assembly: GCA_951800035.1. Taxonomy (NCBI): domain Eukaryota; kingdom Metazoa; phylum Arthropoda; class Insecta; order Diptera; family Tachinidae; genus Linnaemya; species Linnaemya tessellans. Next base: position 39,498,280 of record OX637537.1, read on the forward strand.
TAATTTTAGTGACAGGCTAGATGCCCAAGCTTCGGTTTGTAGATTAAAAGAAAAAAGTGTAAATTATGTATCTGAATCATATAGTGAAGTTTTTACTGAAACTAATTCAAATAATTTTTCCATTTACAGTATCGATAATAATAAAAGCAGTAGCAATTCAACTGAGCTTTACAAAATTTCAATTAAAAAAGATGGAATTCCCATTTACGTGGTGTGTGACTCTGGTGCTCCATGCAGTTTGGTATCAAAAACATTTGTCGAAAAATTTAATAAAAAAGTAAGTCTTATGCCCTGTAAAGATCCATAAGTCGATTATAATGGAAACAAAATAGAAGTGTTGGGAGAATATATTGAAAATATTGAAGTTAATGGTGGTAACAAAAGAGTTAAACTTTTTGTAACAAATAATAATAACAGTCCCTTATTCGGTAGAAATTTTAATTTTGAACTTATTCAAGTAAATTCTATTGATTCTGATCAGTCTTGTATTATAAGTAAAGAAATTAAAAATGAATTTCACGAAGTTTTCAATAGTGATCTTGGAGCTTACAGATTTGGTAATATTTCTTTGTCCATGGATACAAATGCAAGACCCATTTTCTGTAAACCACGTTCTGTTCCTTTAGCATGGAAAGATAAAATCGAAAAGAATTTAAGGGAATTGATAACAAATGACATCTTAGAACCAGTTGATCATTCGGGCTGGGGTACACCGCTTTTCTGAGTGCTTCATCAATTGTTATTTTCTCGTCTTCTTCACACAATCGCTCAAATATTTTGTTGTTTATCCCCATGATAAAACGATCCAGCATTTAAGTTGTCTGCAAATTTGCAAGAGAGAGCTATTTTTATTAATCCAGCATGCCATTCTGCTACTGTTTCATTTTCAGTTTGTACTCCTGAGTGAAAGGTTTTTCGTTCACGAAAAACAATTACTGGTGGGGTGTAATGTGATTTTAATAAATTACAAAGATCTTTAAACGTTTTGGAAACTGGTGCTTCTGGACTACATAAATTATGCAAAGTTTCATATGCAATTGGCCCTATTGATTTAATGAGCGTAGCCTTCCTTGCATTCTCTTCAGTGCAGTTTATTTCAGCAAAATGAATATCCAGTTTCTCTTTCCATAAAAGCCAAGAGTCATTACGGGGGGAAAATTGAGGAATGTTATTTGGATGGTGAATCATAACTGTACCCTTCTGTACGTTGTCGGGCATGATGACTTCTTTTTATTTTATATTTGTGGTTTTGCAATACTGTTTTTTATATTTAAATGTATTTCAAAGGAATTTTTTTTGTTGTACAAAAAATTAAATTCTTTCATTTTCTTTGACACGTTTCGTTGTTGCCTTTTTTTATATTATTTTTTTTTTATTTCTATATATACATACAAATTATCATTCTTTTAAGGCTTTTATCTTTCGTTTTAAGTAAAACTTTGGAAAATAATATTTGTTTAAAACTTTTATTTGTTTTTAGTAAAAAATGTTTTTATTTTAAGTGTTTTTATAGTTCTTTTACTTATTACTGCTAGGCATAATACACCAGATTTTCTTTCATCAATGTGTAATTACACTTGATCGTATATACGAATCACTGCTGGTTTGACCTCGTCGCCAATGTTATGTATTGAAACGCTACGAATGAAGTTCACTCAACAACTAACTCTATTTATATCAGATGTAGGCAATGTGGGTGAGCACAATTCACATGTATATAAATTCGCTCTTGAGAGTCACACGTATTTGTAGTTACTAACCTATCACAAAAATTGTGATTCACAATTCAGTCTATCATAAGCTTCCAACCAAGACGGTTATTTGAGCGCTTGTTGAAAAAAATTATTTAAGGGTGGGGAGAATGATCGTTTGTTTACAAACTTGTGAGAGACACACACAAACTCAAAATGTTGATGTGTTTCTGCCTATATCTGCCTTATACCATGGAGTCCTACGAGCTCTGTATGGCAAAGAATACATATGGACTTCGCAGGTCCAATCAAAAATTATCATTTCCTTGTAGTCATAGACTCATTTTCCAAATGGGTAGAAGTTTTCTAAGCCAAGGAAATCACTTCCAATTTCGTTATTTCAAAACTCAGGGAAATTTTCTGTCGTTTCGGTATCCCTCATACCATTGTCAGCGAACACGGCAGACAATTTGTTTCCGAAGAATTTAAAATACATATTTACCTCAAACAACAAAATAAAGCACGTACTAACAGCTCCTGGGCATCCAGCCACCAATGGCCAAGCTGAAAATTTCGTGAAAACGTTAAAAAATCTATTTATGCGAATTTAATATCTGGAATGAATGAAAATATTGACGTTATTTTAAATCGATTTCTGATGGATTACCGTAATACAAAGCACAGCTCAACTGATGAAAGTCCAGCAAAACTTTTTATTGGGAGATCAATAAGAACTCCATTTGATCTAATTAAACCACCTCTTGTTAGGGACAGAAAATAGAACAGCAAAATAGAAGTATTTCAAATTATAGCGGTAAGAGATCGGTTACATTTGAGAAAGCTCAAAATGTTTTCATACGAGATTATACAAACGTTAATTCAAGATCTTGGGCTCCTGCCATTATAAAAGATAAGACGGGTCCACGTTCATATCAATGTATTCCTTCATCAGGTAGAATTATAAAAAGGCATACTAATCAAATTAGGGCAGGAGTAAAAGAAAATCAAAACATTGAAACTAATCACGAAAATCAAAGTGGTTCATCAGATTTACCATCATGCTCAAATGGAAATCAAGCTGTTGAAAAGTCACATGATAATAATGAGAAAAATATAAATGAATTAAATTCTAATTCAGAACATAATAAAAGCGTAGACAATGATAATGATGAAAGTTTGTAAAATTCAAATCAAAACAGAGAGATTGAAAATGTCTCTACTAGAGTGCTAAGACCTAGAGCTCATAAAAGGTACACTTAATTGTGATTTGTTATTTCTTATTTTTATAAAAATTAAACTTCCATAAAAAAACACATATGTATATTGTATGTTTAAATTATATATATTCTTCTTTTTTATACCCTCCAAAAAAGAATTTGGAGGGTATATTCACTTTGTCATTCCGTTTGTAACGCATCGAAATATCCATCTCAGACCCCATAAAGTATATATATTCTTGATCAGTGATGAAATCTAAGACGAACTGAGCATGTCCGTCCGTCTGTGGAAATCACGATTCAGTCCAAACGAAAAGAGCTAGACTCTTGAAATTTGGCATAAATATATTTTAAAACTTAGAGCAGGTTAAGTTCGAAGATGGGCTAAATCGGGCAAGAGGGGAAAAAGTTCCCCTAAGAAGAACTAAACCAACCCAGAAAAAACAACATAATTTTTAAAGTTTTTTGGTTATTGTGTTAAGCAAATGATATATTTTTATGTCAAATACGGTCCAACGCCTTAAACTTGGAGCCATTAAATAAAATAAAAATATTTTTTGACCCCGCCCACTTCAGTGGGCGTTATTATAGGCAAAAATAGCATTAAAATATAACAAATTGTTTTACTTAAGCCTACATTCCTTAAAAATAACACTTTTAAGCTTTAATGACGAAGCTGAGACGAAACCTGGTACTACTCTGCCCTACCCCCTCCTTCCCCTTCGCCCCCTAAATGACCCTACCAAAAAAAATCTTTTTTTTAAATTTTGTATATAATCATCCCAAGCATTTATCTTTAGAGTTTTATGACTCCCGATTTCTGCCCTACCCCTCCTCTTCCTTTGCCCCCTAAATGACCCTACCAAACAAAAAAATTTTTTTTTTAAATTTTGTATATAATCATCCCAAGCATTTATCTTTAGAGTTTTATGACTGCCGATTTCTGCCCTAACCCCCACCCCCTTCTTCCTTTGCCCCCTAAATGACCCTACCAAAAAAAAAAATTTTTTTAAATTTTGTATATCATCCCAAGCATTTATTTTTAGAGTTTTATGTCTACCTGTTTCTGCCCTACCCCTCTTAATGACCCTATCAAAAAAAAGAAATTTTAATTTTGTATATAATTATCCCAAGCATTTATTTTTAGAGTTTTATGACAAAGGTGAAATGTTTCCCCCACAGCCCTTACCAGAGCGACCCCGCCAAAATACAGTTTTTATAGCCTCCAAAGAGAATTGTGATGAAGTCTAAGACGGTCTAGCAATGCCCATACGTTCGTCTGTGGAAAACATGATATTGCATATTTTTGAACCCCGGCCCCTTTAGTGGGCGTGGACGTACGATATTATATAAAGGAACTCTGTCCCACCAAGTTAAACATTTCAAATTCACTTACTAAATATTTGGAGGGTATTTAAGATTCGACCCGGTCGAATATAACGTTTTTACTTGTTTTAATATATAAATTTTATGACTACATAATTATTGAATTCAAATTTTTGTAAATATGATTGCAATTTATACTTTCAAAATTAGTAAAAATCAAATTTAGGTGGAGGTGTGTTATGTATCTTTCTTACATACACTTTTCTGCCACTCTTAATTAAGCTTTTAGAACTAAGCTTATAGCATTAAGCTTTTCTCATGTTAATTATATATATATATATATATATATATATATATATATATATATGTATAGATATGTGTATATATATATATATATATATATATATATATATATATGTATACTACAGTAACCCTGCCCGCGTTGCTGGGCAATACAATAACATACGTCTACATCTTTGTATTAAAAATTTAATTTTCCAGAACGAATAGACATTTCCCTGAAAAAGAAGTGCAACGTAATATAAAATTTTTAAAGTAAGAACATCAAAAAAAAAAAAAGTTATTGTAGAGCTTAGTGGTAAACGACATTTTTAGTATTGCCATTTTCACAAAAAATTAATAAAGACGATGGCTTCCTAACACGTGAACATGCAACACACAGTTGACCGTGTGAAAATACAGGAAATTCTAAATTTATTCCGCAAACTTGCAACGACTGGCCTTGAGATCTGTTAATAATCATTGCAAAAGTCAAACAAACGGGAAACTGTAATCATTGAAATTGCATATACATAAGTGGGAATCATTGGGATGCGTGGTATTAAAACATCTTCGCCTTTGATTTCCCATTTAAAATTGTTGCTTCAATTACTGAATTCAATTATTCATTAATTTTTTGACCGCAAGTCTTGTTCCGCTGCATAATTTTGGTGGGTTTATATTAGGAAGCATAATGAATGTAGATCCGATTTTCAATTGTGAATTACGTGGTGGCATTCCATGCAAATCAAGAGAATTCAAAAATTCAGTTGGGTACTGTACTACATCTTCTTGGTTCTTCACAGTATCACCAGATTTATATATGATCAATTCACCATCTATTTGAGATTGAATGATGAAACTCAAATCTGAATAATTTTTTTTGATGCAAAAGATTTTAGTTTTAACTGAAATAATTAAAAAATGTCAATGCTCGCATTGTAAACTTAAATGACAATCAAAAATCACACAGAACTTAAATAAGTCAAATAACGCGAGCAAGCAGAGCCTTATACCGACGAAAAAAGGAAAAAAAAACATTTTGTATAGGGAAAAAACACCATAAAAAAGTGCGCGTATAACGCATATTCGGTTTTTTATAAACCATCAGTGAAAGTATACCTTTCCAACGCAAGTACTCGTTTGAAAATCGGTTGAGTGGTTCTCGAGTTATAAAATTACGAACATAGGGCAACTTTATATATATTTATATATATATATATATATATATATATATATATATATATATATATATATATATATATATATATATCTACATATATAAAAGAAAGTCGTGTTAGTTACACCACTTATAGCTCAAGAACAGCAGAACAGATTTGGGTGAAAATTGGTAGGGAGGTAGCTTAGAGCCAGGAGACGGACATAAGATACTTTTTATCCCGTTCGACAGCGTTCCCGTGTGACTTGACATGAAACGTCAGTCACTATAAAACGTGGTATAACAAAAAAGAATCAGACTTGGAATAACAAAACGCAAATGATAGCTATGTAATTGACGTATAATGACAGCTATGTAATGACGTATAGATGACAATTTGATATTTGTAAGAAATCAATATTCAAACTATTTCTATTAAATAAATAATTAACAATTATAATGTAAGGATAGTGCCATTGCCTATTCGTATAAACAGTGAAGTGAACTATAAAACTCGGTATGGTTGAAAATTTGACTTTTGAAATAAATTTTTAGGTGAATTGAAGTGAAGTTTAATTAATAATGCCGCGAGCAAGACGATCGAATCTTTCCCGACAAAGCCGTAATGCAAGAAGAATACGAAATACTGCAAATGAAAGGACTGAAGAAGAACAAGAAATTGCACGTGAACAGCGCCGCGGTAGTACGGCTCGACTTCGTGCTTCTCAATCACGAGAGCAAAGTGAAGCAGCCCGTGAAACAGCTCGGTTGGCAATGCGGAATCGTCGAGCGAACAACAGAGGTCAACAAATAGATAATTTGCGACGCAGAACAAGATATTTATCAAGTGCTGATTTGAATCGAGCAGCGTTTCGATACGATTGCAGCAATGATTACAGCTTGCATCCTAGCGTTTGCATTGGGCAAATGGACGTTGTTTGTGAGTATTGTGGTGCATTAAAGTTTTCCGGAGAAAGGGCTGGATTATGCTGCCTTAATGGTAAAGTGAAATTACCGTTGTTGACTCCGCCACATGAGCCATTGTATTCATTGCTTTGTGGCGAAACACAAGAATCACGGCACTTTCTTGCAAACACTCAAAAATACAATGGTTGTTTCCAAATGACGTCATTTGGGCAGATATTATCGAAGAACGAGGATTTAATCCGACATTTAAGGTATTTATTTTTGTACTTACGTAGAATGTAGTTAAAGAATAACTTACTTTATCTATTGGTATGTATTATATTTGCTAATTCTGAACTCTACTCTCCCACCCAAAAATATTTGCTAATTCTGAACTCTACTCTCCCACCGAAAAAAGTGTTTATAACCCAGTTAATACTATCTGGTTTTTATTTTGTAGATACAAGGACAGATTCACCATCGAATTGGATCATTACTACCTTTCGAAGATACACAGAATAAATTTTTACAAATACATTTCATGGGCAACATGGAAGAACAACTTGATCGACGCCTAGGGATCAATGCAGGAATGAAGCGAGCAATTCTTCAAGACTTGCAGTGTCTGCTTCATGAACATCATGCGTTGGTCAGGTTGTTTAAGAATGCTTTAGAGCGCATGCCAAGTGATGACTATAAAGTTGTCATCAAAGCAGATAAACGACCATCTGGAACACACGAACGCACATTTAATGCTCCAACATTAGACGAAGTTGCCATCCTGATTGTTGGTGAACAATTGGAAAAACGCGATATTGTACTTACACGTCGCAATACTGGGCAACTGCAACAAATATCTGAAACTTATCGATCATATGACGCATTGCAATACCCGCTGATGTTTTGGCAAGGAGAAGATGGATATTATTTTAATATTAAAATGATAAATCCATTGAATGGTGAGTATCAGTATCATAATTTATTTCATTTATTTGTGAAAGACACTGATTTAAAACAATGCTTATTAAAAAAATGGTTAATGTCTGTATTGTTTGCCTTTGAAATTTGCCTTTTAAATGGTTAATTATCAAATTTTTAATTTCAGATGAAGAAACTACAAAGAAAGTTAGCTCAATGAATTATTACGCATATCGTTTGATGATTCGTCAAAATGCTGACAACTATTTGCTGCGGTTTCGTCGTTTGTTTCAGCAGTATTGCGTTGACATGTATGTAAAAATAGAAACGGAACGTTTAACATTTATTAGGTTGAACCAAGCCAAACTGCGTTCTGAGGAGTACATCCATTTACGTGATGCAGTTGGTACTGAAGAAAATGCAGCTAATATTGGTCGATTAACTATTCTGCCGGCGACGTACATTGGTAGTCCACGTCATATGCATGAATATGCACAAGATGCAATGACATATGTTCGTCATTACGGTCGACCAGATCTCTTTATTACTTTCACCTGTAATCCAAAATGGATAGAAATTACTCAATTGCTGCTTCCCGGACAAACAACAAGTGATAGACACGACATCACAGCACGTATATTCAGGCAAAAAATTCGGTCCCTGATGAACTTTATTGTTAAACAACGCGTGTTTGGAGACACTCGATGCTGGGTGTATTCAATCGAATGGCAAAAGCGAGGCCTGCCGCACGCACACATTCTTATTTGGTTAGTGGAAAGAATTCAGCCTGACCAAATAGATGATATCATATGTGCCGAGATTCCTGATCATGAAGTCGATCCAGACCTACATGATGTTGTTACTACTAATATGATTCATGGACCGTGTGGTGCCATCAATCCCCAATCACCTTGCATGGTCGATGGAAAGTGCTCTAAACGATATCCACGGAAATTAACGGCGGAGACTGTCACTGGCAACGATGGTTATCCGCTGTATCGGCGTCGATCACAAGATGACAACGGTCGAACTGTCACACCGAAAGTGAAAAGAATGGATTTCGATGTCGACAACAGTTGGATTGTTCCATATTCGCCACTTATTTCTAAAACGTTCAAGGCACATTGCAACGTTGAATACTGCAATTCAGTTAAGTCCATAAAATATATTTGCAAATATGTCACGAAAGGCAGTGATATGGCAGTTTTTGGATTGCAATCCTCGAATACCAACGATGAAATTTCACGCTATCAAGTTGGTCGTTATGTAAACTGTAATGAAGCGATTTGGCGTATATTCGCATTTCCCATTCACGAACGTCATCCTACTGTTATGCATTTGGCGGTGCATCTGGAAAATGGTCAACGAGTATATTTCACGGCTTCGAATGCTACGCAACGTGCTGAAACACCTCCAGCAACTACATTGACCAGTTTTTTTGCAATCTGCCAAAGCGATCAGTTTGCACGAACTTTGCTTTACTCGGAGATGCCACGTTATTATACTTGGAATGCTTCATCGAAGAATTTTCAAAGACGGAAGCAAGGCGATGCGGTTCCTGGGTATCCAGATGTGCGTTCTACTGATGCTCTTGGTCGTATGTATACAGTTCATCCAAAGAACGATGAATGTTTCTATTTGCGGTTGTTGCTGGTAAATGTGCGTGGGCCAACGTCATTTTTTTATTTATTTATTTATTTTAGTCTATGGGTTAATCCTTACAGACTGATACAATTAAAATATAACAATTTTTCAGAAATGATAATTACATACATATATAAATGGAATCTATAAAGCTTTGTAACAAGACAAATTACAGCAAAAACAAAAAATATGGTTTTAACAAATGTCGATTTAACAAATTAAACATTTATTTATAATCAATTTTGTAACGAGTTAAGATGTAAAATTATATCATTTTTTACGACATCAATACTTTTGTTGAAATCGATACAAGGGTAAAGACTATTAAAATCACTGCAAATTCTCCGAAAGGGATCGAAGTTACTATAGTTTGTAGTGTAAAACTTAATTCTCAAGAAGCTATAATACCTTGTTGGACGATTGGGTATATTCAAGTTTATTTTGCTCAGGAGAAATTGAGATGTGACGCAGCCGTTTATTAATTTCAGCAGAAAGGTAACATTTAGCATTTGTCGACGGCTCCTTAAGGTTGGAAGCTTAATAAGTCCTAGGCGTCTCTCGTAAAATGGTAATCTCATATTAGAGTTCCAAGGAAGACCACGAAGACAAAATAATAAGAATTGCACTTGTACTGACTCTATTTTATTTGAATGTGAAAGATATTGTGGGTCCCATACAACAGATCCGTATTCAAGTATTGGGCGAACTAAAGTAGTAAATAACATCTTGGTTGTATAAGGGTCAGAGAACTCCTTAGCCCAGCGTTTAATAAAACCCAGAACACCAGTAGCTTTGTTAATCGTCGAGGTTATATGGCACCTGAAGTCCAATTTTTTATCTAAAATAACTCCCAAGTCATTAAATGAATCCACTAGGTCAAGAACAGCATTATTCATTTTATAGAGTCCATTGATTGGTGTTGATCTTGAGAAAATCATATATTTGCACTTTTTCACATTTAGGTCCATTAAATTATTAGCGCACCAAGCGGTTAAGTGTACAATGTCAGCTTGGAGACGCAACTGTTGATCAATAGAATCAAGCGATAAGAATAACTTTACGTCATCTGCATACATTAGTATATTTGAGTTTTCAACAACGGATGGAAGTAGAGTTGTGCTTTTTAGCTCAGTGAGCTGAGCGCTCACTTTAGCTCAGCTCAGTTTACTGAGCTAGTTCATTTAATAGCTCAGTAGCTCAGTGGCTCAGTAGCTCAGTTATAATGATACACCAAGGGTGATTAAAGACATTGTAACCATATTTATTAAATATGGCAAAAACGATAATAATAATTTCGTGGAGTTTCAGAGACAAATACAATCCAATATTGCCTTCAATATATTTTAAATCAGTCAATAATGTGACTTTTTGAAGAGGTGGACCATTAACTAAATATATATATATATATATATATATATATATATATATATACAATATATGTATATATATATATGTATATATATATATATATATATATATATATATATATACATATATATATATATATATATATTTTAAAAGAAAATAATATATATATATATATATATATATATATATATATATCTATATATATATATATATATATATATATATATATATATACATGTATATATATATACATATAAATATATATATTTTAAAAGAAAATAAAATATATATATATATATATATATATATATATATATATAAATATATATATATATATATATATATATATATATATATATATAAATATATACATATATATATATATATATATATATATATATATATATATAAATATATATAAATATATACATATATATATATATACTATATATATATCTATATATATATATATATATATATATATACATATATATATACATATACATTTGCACATAGATATATATACATATATATATGTATATATATATATATATATACATATATATATATATATATATATATATAAATATATATATTTATAATAAAACAATTCCCATGTACTGGTATTATTCAAAACATGGTTTCATCGCACCAGTTTTATTTGTAAAAAAATTTCTATGCATAAAGATTGGTTCTGTAGACATGCCACAATAACATATTCAATGACGTATTTATATTTGTCTGGCAGCATATTAAGAAACTGTGGTATCATTAGAATTATGACAGAAATTATCAAAACCGCTCAGCTCTGAAGCAAAAGCGCTCTGAAACAAAATAGCTCTGAAACAAAAGAGCTCTGAAACAAAAGCGCTCTGACACAAAAGCGCTCAGTACTGAGCTAAAATCATCTATTGTAGTGAGCGCTCATTTCGCTCAGCTCACTGAAACGTTCAATTGAACTAGCTCATAGCTCAGTGACACAACTCTAGATGGAAGATCATTAATAAATAAAGTAAATAAAAGTGGGCCGAGATGACTACCCTGAGGCACACCTGATATAACATTTATATCAGTAGAGAGCATATTGCGGAACTTGACACACTGCATTCTGTTCTTCAAATAAGATTCGATCCATTTTATTAGAGACGTTCCAAATCCAATTCGATCAAGCTTATGAATAAGTAAGTTGTGATTCACCTTATCAAAGGCCTTACTAAAATCAAAATAGATGACATCTGTTTGTTTGCCAGTGAAAAATCCATCGTTAACTAAGGTTGTTAATTCTAAGAGATTCGTAATAGTTGATCGACCTTTACAAAAACCATGCTGCGCAGAAGAAAGGATAGACGTTGCTTGATAAAACAATGTATCGCATAAGAGTTGCTCAAACAACTTTGGTATAGCGTTCAGTTTAGCTATACCTCTATAATTGGATATATCAGCTTTAGATCCAGATTTGAATAGCGGAATGATGAACGATTTCTTCCAAATTGGAGGAAAGTAACTCAATTTGAGTGATTTGTTGAATAAATAGGTCAATGGAGTGCTTAGTAAGTGAGGACAGTATTTTAAAATACTACTAGGAATACCATCAGGACCGGGATCATACGAAAGTTTTAGATTTTTCATATAAGTCAAAACAGTTTGCTGCTCAATACGGGGTACATTAAAATTCACTGATTCAGGGATATAGTAGGAATACTGCTCTATATTGCTAAACGTAGACGAAGAATAGGTTGATGCAAAAAATTCAGCAAACATATTACTTATAACTTTATCATCTGACGACTCATAATCTTTAAACTTCATAACAGAAGGGAAATCTGACACACGCCTCTTCGAGTTGACAAACTTATAAAAAGATTTGAGATCATTTTTTAGGTTATTTTTTATCCTGTTTAAATAAGCACTATAAGCCAGTTGATTAGCAATGGTATATGCAGATCTTGCTGAGGAGTACATGGAATAATTTAGTTGAGATGCATTTTGCTTGTACTTTTTAAATAGTTTACTCTTGCGGTTTTTAAGTCTTGAAAGTTGTTTAGTGTTCCAAGGTGGACCATGGCAGGGGGCAGGTAGTACTCTAGGTATTGAAGATAGGAAGCATTTGTGTAGTATCTGGTAAAATTTGTCGATACTTTTGTCTAAATCATTGCCATAAGATAATTCATTTAACCAGTCGATTTGAGAGAGTTCACGTTGAAGTTTAATGTAATTTGTTGACTTAAAACGAAAAATTTTATTTTGCTGAGATGTATTTGACCGTCGATGAGGTTGGTAGATATAAGTTAATTCAATCGTAGGATGATAACTATCCTCAGGATTTGAAAGCGGGGGATGCTGCGAAATCGAAAAGTCTGACGGTTCATTAACAAATACAAGGTCTAACAATTTATCAGAAGTATTTGTGATGCAGTTGATTTGAAAAAGGCAGCACTCCAGTAAACTGTTAATGAAATACTGCGATAATTCCGAAGATTGAAGAGGTGACAAATAATTACAATCAGGCACAGATTTCCAGGACACATTTGGCATATTAAAATCTCCCAGCACAAGTATAATATCATTTGAATTTACTTTATCTGCAATAACATTTATAGCTTTTAGGTAATCCTCATAGATAGAATATTGCGAGTTAGGAGGAATATACAAGCAAATAATATACATAAGCTGTTTATGTATTTTCACTAATACGCATATAAACTCAATGTGCAAAAAATCATTTAGTATAATTTCTTCCGACGAAAACATAGTTGAGACAGCAATTAAAACACCACCACCCGATTTTTTTACAATATTATTGGCTGTTTGACAACTTTCTCTATCTTTTCTGAAAATTTGGTATCTGGAACACATAATTTCGGTATTATTAATTTTACCACTAAGCCAGGTTTCAGTGAATGCTATAATATCGTTGTCATATCCAAAGTTGTTTCGGTAAATCGATGACAATTTTGAATTAATACCTCTGACATTTTGGTATAAAATAGATATTAGTTTTTTGGGTTGGGATGCACTAAATTAGGCAAGCGAGCATTATTATCATCTTTATAAATGAATTCACGTACTAAAGCATTCTTAGGCCAAAACTCTTGACTAACAATTTGCTGAAACAGTACCTCCGGTACAATTATTTTGAATGATGCTCTATTTCTAGAGTTTATTTTAAAAACGAGAATATCCTGTGGTGAGCAATTTTCAAATTTCCTTTGAATATACCATTTCATATCTTCAGCTTTTGTATCCGATGCGAAACGTGTAGCAAATATGGTTTTTTTCGGAGGAATCGTACGCAACTCCCTTGGGGCTGTTGACGTATCAGTTATATTTTGATTAAGAACTGTAGACGAGCTCGCTATTTGAGACACTACGAACTGTTAATGGTGTAATATTCCCAACATATCGCGCTGCATGTGAAGAATTGAACTTATTAGAAAACGATACCCATTGGGATACGACAATCGCTGAAGCCATTATCTCTGCATCTCCAAGTCAGATACGCACATTATTCGCTATCATAATTTCGACATGTTTTCCATCAAACCCATGTAACCTGTGGCACAAGTACAAAGATAATATGTCAGAAGATATTTTACATC
>OX637537.1:39519886-39522386 GCA_951800035.1 Linnaemya tessellans
TGTCAAACAGCCAAACAGTCAAACACTGTATTACACTTAACTTCATCAGCTCAAAACGGTACTGCCGGACAAAACTAATAAATCCCTCAATTTTTAACTATTACTTTTTCCTTCACCGAATTTACAGGTGATTTTTTGGCATCTCGGTTGTTTCCGTGTAACATGTTACTGTTAAACATGTTCAGGGTTTGTTCATATTTAATTTTTTAAATTTATTTATTTGTCTATGGAAACTGATCCTTACAGACAGTTAAATTGTATACATATATTTCTACATATTAGTGATATAAACATAAAATAACATCTACAAAAATTTAGAATATATAAAATTATGCGTTTAAATAGATTAATATATCGTTTTTATTGTAGTGGGGCTCGAAGAAAAAATCAATAAGTTATAAAGTTGTTGCACATCCTTCTCAAAGGGTCAGCACTGGTATAATTTGCTCTAAAAAATGTAACAGATAACGGAAACAGATAACGTGAAGGACGTTGAGGGACATTTACCTTGAATCGGCTTACAAACGAACAACGCTTGCAGATTATTGCATTTTATTATCAAAATTCATGCTCGGTTAAGAAAATGCAAAAGTGGAAAAATTGTGTGCAGCGACGAAGCTCGTTTCTGGCTAAATGGATACGGAACAAACAAGTTGCTGTGTTTGGTGTGAGAGCAGCAGAATGTTGTAAGAACTGCCAAAGTATCCCGAAAAATTCACTGTTGGTGTGGGCCGGTGCATTTGAATCGTACGTATCAAAGGCGACGAAGGCAGGAACGCTGTTGTGAATGGCAATGTATAGTTATCAGGGGTAATATTTTTCCATTTCAATCTTCCTGTCAACTCCGAAACGTCTAGTTCATCTAGATTTTTTTCCAGTCATTTCATAATTTGGTTTTCCAAGTTACTAAAATGGAAAACCCATATTTTTGTACAAGACACTATGAAAGCTTTCGTTGCTTCCTCTGCAATATAAAACGAATATAAAACAAGTAAAAACGTTATATTCGACGGGTCGAATCTTAAATACCCTCCAAATATTAGTAAGTGAATTTGATATGTTTACTTGGTGGGACAGAGTTCCTTTATATAATATCGTACGTCAACGCCCACTAAAGGGGGCGGGATTCAATATATACAATATCATGTTTTCCACAGACGAACGCATGGGCATTGCTGGACCGTCTTAGACTTCATCACAATTCTCTTTGGAGGCTATAAAAACTGTATTTTGGCGGGGTCGCTCTGGCAAGGGCTGTGGGGAAACATTTCACCTTTGTCATAAAACTCTAAAAATAAATGCTTGGGATAATTATATACAAAATTAAAATTTCTTTTTTTTGATAGGGTCTTTAGCGGGCATAGGGGGAGGAGGGGGGTAGGGCAGCAACAGGCAGTCATAAAACTCTAAAGATACATGCTTGGATGATTATATACAAAATTAAAAAAAAAAAATTTATTTTTTTGGTAGGGTCATTTTAGGGGACAAAGGAAGAAGGGTGGGGGGGGGCTAGGGCAGAAAATCAGCAGTCATGAAACTCTAAAGATAAATGCTTGGGATGATTATATACAAAATTTAAAAAAAAAATTTTTTTGGTAGGGTCTTTAGGGGGCAAAGGAAGAGGGTTGGGGGGGGGGGGGTAGGGCAGAAATCGGCAGTCATAAAACTCTAAAGATAAATGCTTGGGATAATTATATACAAAATTTAAAAAAAATTTTTTTTTTGGTAGGGTCATTTAGGGGGCAAAGGAAGGGGTGGGGGGGGGAGGTAGGGCAGAATCGGCAGTCATAAAACTCTAAAGATAAATGCTTAGGATGATTATATATAAAATTAAAAAAAATTTTTTTTTTTGGTAGGGTCACTTAGGGTGCGAAGGGGAAGGAGGGGGTAGGGCAGAGTAGTACCAGGTTTCGTCTCTGCTTCGTCATTAAAGCTTAAAGTGTTATTTTTAAGGAATGTAGGCTTAAGTAAAACAATTTGTTAAATTTTTATGCTATTTTTGCCTATAATTTTTTTTTTGGTAGGGTCATTTTAAGGGGCAAAGGAAGAGGTGGGGGGGCGGGTAGGTAGGGCAGAAATCGGCAGTCATAAAACTCTAAAGATAAATGCTTGGGATGATAATACAAAATTTAAAAAATTTTTTTTTTTTGGTAGGGTCATTTAGGGGGCAAAGGGGAAGGAGGGGGTAGGGCAGAGTAGTACCAGGTTTCGTCTCAGCTTCGTCATTAAAGCTTAAAAGTGTTATTTTCAAGGAATGTAGGCTTAAGTAAAAACAATTTGTTAAATTTTTATGCTATTTTTGCCTATAATAACGCCCACTAAAGTAAGCGGGTCAAAAAATATTTTTATTTTATTTAATGGCTCCAAGTTTAAGGCGTTTGGACCGTATTTGACATAAAATATATCATTTGCTTAACAAAATAACCAAAAACTTTAAAAATTATGTTGTTTTTTCTGGGTTGGTTTAGTTCTTCTTAGGGGAACTTTTTTCCTCTTTGCC
>OX637537.1:39527386-39607386 GCA_951800035.1 Linnaemya tessellans
CATATATATATATATATATATATATATATATATATATATATATATATATATATATACATTCCGTCCAATAAAGAATTTAAAGTACATTATCCAGAATATATATATATATATATATATATATATATATATATATATATATATATATGTATGTATATATGTATAAAGTTTTCAAATTACATCCGATTGCAGAGAATTGAAGTTACATCATCAAGCCTACCGTCTACAAGTAGCATCCGAATAGTACCTCAACCTTGGAATATATATTGCTGCCTACGAAGAAGACAGACGTCATCAGTTTGACTCTCCACCTACTGGAAAATCATCTACCACTAGCTACGCATTTCAACCGGCGAGTTGTAAAAAGGAAGTCATCTTCCTGGCCATACGGGCCGTCACAGGTATTTTGTATCAAGACCAGTACTGCAGGACGAACGACTACGAACCGCTATATCCACAGTTGAATTGTTAATTCTATATTTTATTATATATTATATATACCCATTTGTATACCCCTATTTATAACGTCCATATGGACAATAGTAGTTAAAATAAAGCACGCGTATGTATATATATGTGGAATAGGGATACACTGCCACGGGATCGCGCCTATTGAGAAGGGCACTTGTCAAGTCGTTGATTTGGTTATTGTCATCCGGGCCCGGGCTGTCGTAATTGGAGGCCGGTAGGTAGGTTGAGCTCAGCCTAGGTTGCGGGGATTGTTGTTGTTTTGTATATATATATATATATATATATATATATATATATATATATACATATGCCAGGAACTAGATAGTCCAAGTGCATATCGACCTGAATATAAGAAAAAGATATTGCGGAATGTACATATACATATGTGCGTTTGTTATTTTTTTTTACTAAGGGTATCGAATATAAATTAGCGTATATAATAATAATAAGAGCTTTATAACATTTGTGAATTGATAGACTAAATAAAGAAATAAGACTGAATCAGAATATAATCACTTATGGTAATAAGCAATCATCAAGGATGATGGGAAGTGGTTAAGAACGATTAGGTAAGCTATGAAGGGAGGGGTGACCCAAAGGTTTGGATCGTTTTAGTTTTTGCGGGGGCGACTCTCGATAATGAAAGGCCTCGAGTCGTCACGGAGAATCGTTGCCCGAGGAATCGGGGAATGATTCGAATGGGGAAGGTAGCCTGAGTTGGCCAGAACACCAGCCAACATCCGATGAAGGGGTTGCAGGTGAAGTCACGGGGCGAGAGGCGTAAGGTAAAGTATATAAGGTCCGTTTTCTTTTGTTCGTGATTCCTTTCGAGTTCCATACCAATTTAAAAAGCATCGTGGGGTGAGTTTTAGGCTCACTAAAGGGCTGGCATGGATTTTTTGTTATTATTGTTGTTGTGGTACCTTTGTCACTCGTATTTTTTTATCCAATTATGGCATTTGTCTATCTAGTCTAGATCGCACGAGTGGGTTGACTAGCAAGGACACTACCCCCAAGACGGCGAGCTTCAAGCCCGAGCAGACGCGAGCATGCCAGCGCCGCCAGTAACCGAATGACACATTAACAGCTGAGATGTCAATTCGTGGTACCATCAGGTATGAACGGAAAGCAGGTGTGAGATCAACGAGAGAAAGAGCAGGTACAGCCGTGTTTCATAATAATAATCAATGGCACCTAACGGAGAGCCGATGGAATTAAGCACGTGAGAATGAGTGCAATAATAATAAAATGGCGCCCAACGTGGGGCCCGAAAGGAATTCATTTTACGGTTTTTCATTTTGATAATTTTGGTTTCGTAATAGAAGTACGTGTCCAGGATCGACCAGTGATATAAGTACCCCCGGGTCAGTCGATCATGCCCGACGAGTTGCGACATCAATTGGCCGTCAGTGGCATATAAGTTAGGCGAAATATTAAAGTTAATTGTTCCTTTTTTTCAATTATTATGACATAGTCGTTTCTATTTAGACCCACACAGTCGTCCGTTAGCTGGTTGTAAGTCCCGAGAAGTCTGGATTGCCTTCCGCGTTGCGACAATTAGTTGTGGATAGTGCTAAAGGGGGTTAACTAGGAATTAGATAGGTTTATTTGGCACATCGTACGGAAGTCATTTCACCTTTGTGTCGCCAAGCATTTCACCTCGACGCTGTGTATGTCCAAAGGGATCCCTACCCAGTTTTTAGATTTTGTTTTTTTTTTTGGGCGGTATGCTAATTTATACCGGCAGAAAACACGTTCAGTCCAAACTCGTTTGGAAAGGGAAGTTGGTAGTGTCTGCCTTCACGAGTCTGGCAGCGGGTAGTCCCGACACCGTAGGGCACAGGCCTGGGTGGTTCGTTGCCCCACTGTCAGCTCAGCCGACATCAGTAGAGGACTGAACCCATCTTCAGTTACCGACGATTACTCAAACTGAATTTGTAGTAGCCTCATCCCCAGTCTCAACACGACTCGCCGGTCATGTTTGAGGCTTGTACAAGTTAGATGAAGAAGAGAGGAATCCCATCTTTTGGTCACCTTAAACCCCATAGCGTTGAATACATTATGGAACATTTTTGGGATTATTGTCTGGAGGGTGAGAAATTCCATGTCAGGGTGATGGTACTAGTTAAGTATAGTAAAACCCTCAAAGGGTTTGGCGTTCGTATGTGTCAGTTTTGTTTTTATGACCTTTTAAATTTTTTCCTTATCTTGATGTTTTTTCGCTTAGTTGTAACATTTTGGCAAAAACGTAGTTTAACATAACTCGCGAACCACTTGTCCGATTTTGATGAAACAAATTTAGAAAAATTAAGTATTACAATTTCTCTAATCTGTTTCTATACCGTTTTCCTATATGTGCAACACTTTCGAAGTTAAAAATTAATGTATGAAGGGAAAGAAATATTTTTTGCCTAAAAATTTAAATACTTTTTTTTAATTCATAAAAAATCCAAAATGGAAAAAAGTGCCAAAACTAATTACTTTCGCGTAAAGTCACATAACTCATGAGCAAAAAAAGGGATAGATCATGAAAATCGATGCACGCGTTTCTCATTTATTCACAATTAGGTAAATGTATGAATTTCATAAATTTGCTCCAGATATGCACGGCATTAACACTCACAAGCCGAACTCTCTCATATTTTTCTACTGTACTAAAAGAGAAATATTGATGTGGCAACACTGGTTCTGTAATGTTCACATAAAACATGCATTGTCATTATACATTTTTTCTTTCTCACACTGGTTCTGTGATTTTTGTCATTCAACAAGTGCCGACGAACGCGAACAGTAAAAGTGATTTTTCTCCAGTTTTTTAAAAGTGAACAAAAGAGAACAGAATATGGAACTGTGCAAGCCAGATATAAATAGCTTTTGCTACTGCTGTGGTCAATATGTCTCAACACATAAAAAAAGTTGAAATTTCAGTACTGATTTTGTTCAAACATACGAGATGTACTTCAACCAAAATGTTATAGTGAACGAAAATTTGGTACCCAATTTTATAGTGTGTAAAAGCTGCTACAACCGTCTAATGGATTGGAAAAATAGAAGACGTGAAAGTATGCCATTCGGTATCCCAATGACTTGGACTAATCCTGGCGAAGGTCACAATCCATTGAATTGCTATGCATATGCGAATAAAGGAGCCGGAAAAAGGATAAGAAAATCATATAATTACGTTGGTGTTGCAAGTGCCGCAACACCATTGCCTCATTCGGACCACATTCCTGTGCCAAAAGCTTCTAGCCCAGATATTTTCTCTTGTACGACTGCTCCGACATATCATGCACGTGATGATCCCCCATATGAGCCATCAGTATCCAATGTGCCAATTTTAATAAATCAAAATAAGCTTGATTCAATTGTTGCCAAGTTGGAATTAACACAGCATAAATCGGAAGAGCTGGCTTCCATTTTGAAATCAAACAATTTGTTGGCAACCGGTGTGAAAGTCACAGCTTATCGAAGTCGTCAGGCAACACTCCAAAGATTATTCCTTGTGAATGATGAAAAAACTTCTGCATATTGCCCGGATGTAGGAAAATTGATGAACGCAATGGAAATAAAATATGAAGCAGATGACTGGAGATTATTTATTGACAGTTCAAAACTCAGCTTGAAGGCGGTTTTACTTCATAAGACCAATAAAAAACCTTCAGTTCCAATTGCCTATAGTACAGAAACGAAAGAAACATATGATGCACTGGAAAATATTTTAAAAATGGTTAACTACGCCAAACATATGTGGCGCATATGCTGCGATTTAAAAGTTGTAGCAATGCTTTGCGGTCTTCAAAGCGGCTATATAAAATATATGTGCTTTTTGTGCGATTGGGACACACGATTTTCCGGTGACCAATATGCATGCCACGGATGGAAACTCAGAGAGCACAGCAGGTTACAAACGGCCAATATTATTCGTGAGCCTCTAGTGCCGAAGGAGAAGATATTGCTGCCTCCACTGCATATTAAACTTGGAATTGTTAAGAATTTTATCAAAACTGTCGCCAAAAGAGATGAAGTTTTCTTGTGTTTGAAACTAATTTACCCTAGACTCAGCGAAAGTAAAATTTAAGGAGGTAAGTTATAATATCACATTCATTTCCCATGATTTTCCATCTTAACAAATTAATTTTTTCCAATCAGGCGTACTAAATGGTAAAGATATACGAAAGCTGATTAAAAGTGACGCATTCAACAATATTTTGATTGACGCTGAATTGAATGCATGGCAGGCAATCAAAGAAGTAATAGAAGGCTTGTTGGGAAAGCATCGTTCTAACAACTACGATGTTTCTGTCGCAAGGATGTTAAGAGCATTCTCGGAAATTGGTGTCCACATGTCCTTGAAAATCCATTATTTACATCATCATCTGGACTACTTCAGCAAACAATTGGCTACCGAATCTGATGAACAAGGTGAACGCTATCATCAAGTTGCTATGCCATTTGAAATGAGGTAATAATGATTTTTTATTTTTTCAAACTCATTTTAATAAAACAAAAACTTACAGATATAGAGGTAAAAAGTCGCCGAGTGCAATAATTGCGGAAATTTGCTGGTGGAGTAAGCTTGTGTGGCAAGACAAGGATGATCTTGATGAAAAAGAATTTTCAGGAGATGCAGAAGGGCCAACAGTGGAGTCACACATTGACATTATGTGTGGTTCAGAAACTGATGATAGCGATGAATGCGATGCCCGAACAACCACCATCGAAAAAGTCTAGACAATATTTATTAAAATAAATAAATAAAATAAAAATAAAAAATTATAAAAATGTTTACTTAATTTTTTTTAGTAGTTTATGGCCAGAAGTTTGGAGTTATTGGGGAAAATTTATAAAAAAGGCGATAAATGACACTTTTTTGAATAAAAACAAATATCAATATTCTTGTCAAAATGGGTGCTGTTGGCTGAAGTAGTAGAACACCAGACTATGAAGCAGAGGGTCCTGAGTTCGAGCCCGCGCTGAGTCGTGAAATATTGTGTTGAATTCTTCTGATCAGCATTAGTGCGTGGTTGTGTTGGTTGTTGCCAGCCTGTTTCAATGATGAAGGCATAGTCACTGGTCACTGAACATAATTGGCAGCGGCTGACAGTATCATGTACTAAAAAGCAGAGTAAAAGCACCCACCTTCGTCTGCTCTGTAGCAAAAATTAGCCGGCGAAGTAAAAAGGTTGAAATAGCTACAAAAAAACTGTATCTTCTCATCTTTCCAAATCTGTTCCCTCAATACTATCCCCTCGTTTTCAGTTCCGGCACAATGCATTGCATATATAGGGGTCATCCCCTGAGTGCTGGTCCAAGACAAAAAAAATAAAAGCAGAACGCGTTAATCGATTTCTATGATCTATGTCGCATTTTGTTTATAGGTTATGTGACTTTACACGAAATTAATAACACTTGATCCTTTTTTCCGTTTTGGATTTTTTATGAATTAAAAAACAAAAAAATTTAATTTTTAGGCAAAAAAATATTTTTTTGCCTCCACAAATTTATTTTTACCGGCAAAACTGTTGATTATAAAGAAAAACGTTATATGAACGGATTAAAGAAATTGTAATTCTAAATTTTTTTGAGTTTGTTTTAGCAAAATCGGACAAGTGGTTCTCGAGTTATGTTAAACTACGTTAGTTATAATTTGGTTTTTTTTTATCATCCTTATTTTTGTTCTGTTGTTTTTTTTCTTTAAAAATTTTATTACCTATAGGAACTGAATTTAATTATTATTGAGGTACTCATTACATCCGACCTGAAATTGGAGAATTACCTGTCGTATATCGCTGATTTATTTTGTTTATATTTTACATTTTTATTTTTCTTACTTTTGTAGCATATACATATATATATATATATATATATATATATATATATATATATATATATATATATATATATATATATATATATATATATATTTATATGCTATTTATTATCCTTATTTACATTTATTTATAATTTTCAACTGGCGTTTTGGTTCGACGTCCGAATTACAGTCGTACAGGTAAGAATTATTCAGAGTAAGGAGAGAATCCACCGCAGATTAAAGGGTGGCCCTGCCGCTCCATCACTCTGCCCACCACATGTGATATTTCTTCCGTCAAGTTAACCTGCAAATCCTGCATCTGTCTCGTCAATTCTCCGCGTATAAAACCTGCTATATCCCCGCCTAGGCCCGACCGACTGAGGAACCTGCTCGGATGGTCTATTTGCCCGAAAATGTTGTTGCACATTTCTGGCGGTTATGCTACTAAACTTTGGGGACAAAATCGTGTCACTGGAAACGATACACTCCTGAGACCGCACCGATCGATCATGCGCCATTTTCACGAACTGCTGCACTGACGGTACAACGGCTGCCGTCGCTATCACAATTGATGGGTCCGCCATGTAAACCGATGTCATAGAAATCTGAGTGGAACCCCTAGTTGCCACTGCTGTGCTGGGAATGTCCTCCCCGACGTCTAATCCTTCTCCTATTAACTGATTCCTGACCGAACGTGTCAGTACCATTCCTAACTTAACAAGGCCCTCCAATCAGTGTATCCAAGGACGCTGAAACTACTCTTCTACTCGCCTATAACTGTTCTATTTCACGCAAAGTATCACTAACCTCGTACCGCCACCAGAAAATGACCTAAACGGTTTGATTTTGGCCGATGACAAGGCTAAGGGCAATACTCACGACAATCGAACGTGACACGATTATACTTTAATATACTTAATACAGCGGACTCAGTACCTGCACCAGGGATCGTTCAGGGGCAAGGAGCTTCCCGACGAGGAGGGAGTATGTTACCTGCGGGGGCAACACAACCGTTGCCAGGCGTAGCGGAGTCTGATTTTCGGAATCCACCAGCGGGCGGGCACGCTCCATCATGCACCAGGCATAGCGCTGAGCGCAGACCTATTCCTGTTTCCCCCCTTTCTCCGGACTTGAATCAACCGGACCATCCGGGCGCAGCAGCATTGGGCGGTGACTTAGGAGCACAATCGCCGTGGAGGCCAACTGATTATCTGTTTCCAGCAAGACATGCGTATCAGAAGATGGACCTTTCTAAGTGGGGTATAAAATTTGATGGCACCTCGAAATCGATGAGCACTGAAGATTTTATCTTTCGCATTGAATTTTTACGACGGGATTATAATATCACGTTCGATGATCTGCGCCGGAGTTTTTATTCATTACTTGAGGGTCAGGCACTAGACTGGTTTAGGAATCTAATTAAATTAAACCCAGCCGAGTCCTGCGAGGATTTGGTAGCCGTATTTCTGACGCAGTTTATGCGTTTTGAAAATGAATTCCAGTTGCAGAAGAGGATAATGGATCGCCGCCAAGGGGCGCAGGAATCTTTCGAAGACTTTTTCAAATCAGTGCCAAAACTCAGGAATCAGCAGGCTAGCCCATTTTCGGAGTGGGACTTGATGATCGCAGTTATTGTTTTCGGCTAGGATAGGAAGTCTTAATGACCTGTGCCAGCAGGCCAAGCGAACGGAAAGTTTGGGTCAGAGGGCACAATAGAAGCAGAGGCCTTATGCTTCCGCCAGGGTACATGAGCTGGACGCCGAGGAGAGGGCAATTATCTGGAGACAGTAGTCAACAGAAGTAAGTATGTGTGCTGGAACTGTAAGCAGTCGGGCCATCGTTTCATGGACTGTCCATCGCCCAATCGTCGAATATTGTATTTCAAATGCGGCAGGGACGACGTAGTGACGCCGAAGTGGCCCAGATGCTAGGGAAACCAGCTGACGAACCAGCCGACTGGGCATTCTCGTTCGACTCAGACGTAGGCCCAGAAGTTCAGAATACAACTACTATAGATACCAATGACCGAGTACGAATTTTAGTGAACACCGCGAAGAGGGAGATTCAGATGGTGAAGCCGAGGGTTAGGGAGATTAGGCCTTTACATATTAGGGTTAGGGAGTAAGAGGAAACGAAGTTTAAGATCTTCGGAGAAGTATCGGACAGGACTAGAAAGGCTAGGGAGAGGTATAGATGCAGGAAGGATTTAAGGATAGAAATTATGCCAGCTACCCCTTATGAGGGGAGTGATCGCCGCTTATACGCGAATATATCAATTAACGGGCAGGAAGTCTACGGATTGCTAGATAGTGGAGCGACAGTGTCGTGTTTGGGCAGAGACTGTATGCGGATAGTGGAGAAGGCAGGTTTGAGAGTCTTTGGTTATATTTCTTGTATTAAGACAGCCGATGGAAGCCCCCATAGGATAGTGGGTAGGGTGAGGGCTACGATAAGTTTGAACAGCAACTCGGAAGAGGTTACGTTTTACCTGGTCCCCACACTGAACCGGTCATTGTTTTTAGAGGTCGATTTTATGCGTAAGTTTGGGTTGATAGCCGAGATAGACAGTCTCACTACAAATGGCGTAGGTATAGGTCCCGATGTGCCCGACTCAGGAGGCCAGCCAGTAATGCATGGGCTGACGCCGGATCAGAGGGCACGTCTGGATAGGGTGGTGGCCAGCTTCCCTTGCTATTCGACACGGGGGCTGGGACAGACACATTTGGAGGTGCACACGAACCGGATGTGTTTAGACGCTCGTAAATTGAATGCCCTTACGGTCAAGTCCGCCTACCCTTGTATTGTGAGCAAAAAGGATGACGCAAACTTTATGTTGGAGCCGGCGCTTAAACACTCCACTGGCTTAATTTAATATTTAGGCAGTTATTATGCCTTTTTTGTTTTTAGCAGTTGAATGCTTATGGGATTGAAAGAGCTGATTTTAAGGCTGATAATTAAGTTAATGTTTTATTTTCGAAAAGTTTGTTTCTTATATACTAACTTAACGGTATACAAATTTGGTATATTTCCAGTGACCCTTCCAATATTAGCAGGTAGTTTTATTTGTTCTTAATTATAATATTGAATTGTTGTATTATAAAAAATAGGTAAAGTAAAGTAATATATTAGGGTAATGTATATGGGTTAATTCCAAACACAATGCTTTTTTTTCGTCTCAAGCTTTTTATTTCTTTCATGTAAAAGAAAATAAAAAAACAAAAACGGCAAGTAAGCTCTAAAATAATTAGCAACAAACAAAAGTAGTTGGTGTTATTGTAAAACGTTCTGCTAAATTGTGCAAATGGTGCTTTAACTGTATATCATGCCTATTACATACAAATATACCTGTCTCCACACATGTTATTCATTAAGCAACATGGAAAAAGAGTTGAAAACAATAGAACAATAATAAAAAATTCAACTGTTTTTCAATGATTGTATTTATTTTTATTGCTTTTTCCTGGTTTTACCTGAAAAATGTTATCAATGTCATTTTGACGTTCTAATTTTACTTTGTCTCTGCGTTTTTTCCGTAATGTCACATTTTTTTAATTAAGTCATAATCATTACTTGAGCTGTTTCGTTTGCTTTATGTGCATCGCTATTAAAAAGTGCAAGAAGTGATAAATTGATTAAGATAAAAAATAAAATAATAAAATCAATTATTTGGTGTTTTCAAGTGAATTTATAATCGCACGATGGTAAGTACAGCTAAAAATTTCCGTACTGTCACACAGTTATTCAATAAAAAATCGTAAAAAATAAAATAAATAAAAATGTATATTAATATATTACGAAGTTTTGATCACTTTTTCTTGTTTTTATTTTCCGTGAAATAACTTTTTAGAAGAAAAAAACAAAAAAAATATCACAAATTTCTTTACTGTCACTTTTAAGTAAAAAGGTTTTTTTTATTTTAAAAGCTTATTTCTCGAAAATTCTGATTGATTTCAATACTGTAGTTCTTTTGATGTAAAGATAATTTGTTATATTACTTTGAATGACTATTGTTGTTGTTATTCTTCTAAAACAAAGGTAAAGTTGACGGGAGCTGAAAGAGCAAAACGTTATCGAGAAAAAAGAAAATTAGACAAGAAACGTGATGATGAATACAAAAAAAAGAAAGATAAAGGTACACGTTATATTTCGAAAATTTAGGACATTTTTAATTTTTTTTTATGTGTAGAAATTCTAAAAAATTGAAAAGAAACGAAATGCCGAGGAAGATGCTGAAGGCTATACGAGCTAAGGATAGAGAACGGAAGCGTGCCAATAAGGCCTTAGTGCGACATGAAGAACCTGCATCGATTGTTTTGCCACATGCTTCGAATATGGAGCTTGATGAAGAACCATTTACTATTTCACAAATAAGCGTATCGGAACTTAATTCAGTTAGACAACGAAAGGAAAGGTACAGGAAACAGCTTCAATCCAAAAATTTTAAACAAAATTCGACAGTAAAACAGTTACACTTGAAATTTAAATTGGATTTTCTTTACTGTCACAAAAAATTCCGTACTGTCACTTTTTATTTTTTCAAGTTTCCAGCAAAATACAACAATTTCTTCCAAATTGTTTGAATTGTTACTTTAAATGTAAGCTGCACAAAAACAAATTTTTGTAAAAAAATTACTTTTTTTTAATTCTTGAATTATAAAAGAAAAAAAAAAATAATTGGAATCTCTTCGAAAAATAACTTTTTGCTATATTTTTTTTTTTTGTTTTTTTTAAGAAAAACATCCAAAGCTGGTAAATAATAAGTGAACGAATGCGATAGTAGGCTTTATTCTAACATTTTTGCATTAATTTCTTAGTTTTGTAAATTTTTGTAAAAAGTGACATTCCGGAAAATATATCACCAAAATGCAATAAAAAAGCAAAACAAATTTTTTTTAAAGAAACTAAAAGTAATTTCGCAATCTGCACAAATCTCAATGCAAGTAAACAATTTCAGAGAATGAATTCCTCAACCTTTTAAAAAAAAAAAAAAATGCTCATGTACACTACTTTTGGAATTAACCCATATATATATATGAGTTTGTACGGCAATTAGTTTAGGTAAGCTGCCGCTAAATAATTGTTAGTAACCGCCGATGCTAACTTAACCTCTACTTCGGGTTCTGAGTAATTGTCAAATGAAAAAAATAAAAACAAACTCGCACGCATTAATGAATAAAAATAAAAAAATTATATCCACTTCTTTCAGAACAATTGTACAAAAAATAATAATAAAGATTATAAATAAAAAGTTAATGGTAATTTATATACATATATATATATATATATATATATATATATATACATATATATATATATATAAATGTGTGTGTATTTATGTTTATATATATATATATATATATATATATATATATATATATGTATATATGTGTATACATATATATATATTTATATATAAATGTATATATATGTGTTCACGCAAGAGAGTGAACAAGCCTAATATGTCGCTGCTCGCTGTTGATATTCGCGGTTTTATGTCTTTTCCTTTTTTTTTTTTCTTCTGCTCCTTTAGCAAAAGAATAAGTAACAAGCAAACGATCAAGAGTGAGTTAGTTGTGAATTGAAATTAAAGTGCGAAAGGTGGCAAACGGAAAGTTAAAAAATTAAAACTTCATGAATTAAATTTAATTGAATTTATTACAATACATTGTAATAAAGAAGCAAAATTATACAGCAAAATTATACATTATAATAAAGAATTAAAACAAAGAAAAAAAAAGAAATTAAAATAATAGTTGTACAAAATCATAACTTAAACTTGTGTGAGTTAAATGAAATAATCAACCTTAGCCAATGGACTTTGCAAGTACAGCAAGTTGTGCGAGTAAGACATCGAGGTAAAGAAAAGGAACGACCAGCACCTACAGCCACACATAAAAGAAGGCTGGACTCTTCCTCCCCCCAACATTTCTTGGTCCTTCGAGCCGGATCTACCCCCAAAAGATCCGGAACCATCCGTCAGCGAACTCAAGTAAGTCTCCACATTTTAAGTCTATGACACCCCGTTATGCGTATTCATACATATGACGTTACGTCTCAAAACCAGCTGCCCATAGGTAATTACATGCAAACCTATGTACATCTCCACATGATTCTGTGCGTGGACATACATCAAAATTACGTACCCTGTTCATCATGTCATATGTATGAATGTATACCTCGGTAACTACCCCGTTATGCATTAACACTGCACACATCCATACATACATACATCCCGCAGACGCACGAAAAGGAAAAAAAAAAGGATCACCAGTTTATGCCGTTAACAATTTTTTCTTATTCCAAACATTTTTTAAAGAAAAATACGAAATTAACAAAAAACAGCAAAGCAACGAATTTGTTTTGCACATTGCTCTCACCGTAGCCGTCCAATACGACATTCATCTCGCCATTTACTTTAAACCAGTTAATGATCATTAATTAACTTTGGTTTGCGGCACACCACTTTGTCAGTGGACATGAAAGGGAAATCAACGAAATAAGAATTGACAAAATACCAGAGAGAAAAAAACCAATAATAAAAAACAATTCCAACTCGCTTGTCTGTATGTATGTACGTGTGTAAGTGCTTTTGCTCGCACAACAAGAAACAATGTGCAGTGTGTTAACGAATAACTATGATACATAAAGGTTCATTTACTTAAGTTGCTTGACCTACATTCAAGTAAATAAAACCTACATACAGACTATATATAAATAATTCACACTTGTCGATTGTAACTTCTACGAGGTACCTCTGACAAGTAACCGTGAATTTATATTATAGTAGAAAGCATATAACATTAATTTTTTGATAGTAATAAGTGGACTCCCGTTCACATCCTTGTATACTACTGTCCTTGCCGTCTCTACGAGGCGCGTTCAGCAGTTATTGTAAACGCAAGTTCACCCCAGGAAAAGTAAACTTCGTTTATAATTTTCTCAACGGGCCCTACTCACTCTATTCTCATATATATTACTGTCCTTGCCGTCTCTACGAGGCGCGTTCAGCAGTTATTGTCAGCTCAACTTCACCACAGAAAAAGTAAACTTCGTTTATAATTTTCTCAAAGGGCCCTACTCACTCTACTATCGTAGATACTACTGTCCTTGCCGTCTCTACGAGGCGCGTTCAGCAGCTATTGTGATCTCAATACCCCCTCAGGAAAAATAAACTTCGTTTATAATTTTCTCAACGGGCCCTACTCACTCTATTCTCATATATATTACTGTCCTTGCCGTCTCTACGAGGCGCGTTCAGCAGTCACTGCCACCCCAACATACACCAGGTGTACTGAAAAACCCCCTCCTGTGTTTTTTTTTGTTTTTTTTTTAAATAATAGTCACTCCCCAACATGTCGACCTTAGCATCACTAATTCGGGCTTCCGACCGCATAATAGAATTCCGAGAGTTTATGAAACAACGCGATGAAGCCGAAGACTCCACCCACACGCTGGAGATCTACAAAGATGAAATCTCGGGTATCTGGAAAACATTCAGGCAGTGGTACGATAACGTGTTGGACAATTTCGACACAATAAAAAAGGACGCCGATACAGCGACGCTTAAGGCACGTTACTCCTCAGCCTTCAAGGCTCATGTTGAAAGTTTAGCTACGGTCAACGAAATACTTGACAATTTAAGGGAAAAACGCACTCCCCCTCCGCCTGATGGGAAAGCTGACCACTCAACTCACGTGTCCGTTCCCCCATGTGACACCGACATTTTCTATGGCGATTATAAGTCATGGCCCACATTCCGGGACATGTTTACGGCTCTGTACGGAACCAACAAGCATCTTGCCCCAGTCGAGAAAATGCGCCATCTCCTCAAAAAGACGGGGGGAGAAGCACGGGATATTCTCAAAACTTGCCCCATCACAAATGAGGGATTCGATATGGCGTGGCAGAATCTTGTCAACCGCTACGAGAACGAAAGGGTTCTAATCAATGCCCAACTCAAATGCTTATTCAATCTTCCCCCCATTCTCAAGGAAACTGGCCCTAACATACGGCGCTTACAACGTACTATTAACGATTGCGTTACGAATTTAGCCCGTCTCAAAATCGAAACCAACACTTGGGATATCATTTTTGTCTACATTTGTTCAACATGTCTTCCCGATGTGACTCTCAACCTTTGGGAACATTCCCTACCCCATAACTCGAAGTTACCAACGTGGAGTCAAATGGATGCCTTTCTGACATCCAGATTTCAAACCCTAGAATCAGTAGCTGATATTCGCTCCACCTTTTCCGGTTCAAATAATCCCCCTAAGGCTACCGTAACCAAGAAACCCGATTCTACAAAACTAAAGTCGTACAGTACGAATGTTTCCAGTCACAAATCTGCCAATTGCGCTCTGTGTCCGCACCAGCACCCCTTGAGACTTTGCCCTGTGTTTCTCCACATGTCCGTCGATGAACGGTTCGTTACGATTAAACGACAAAAGCTGTGCATCAACTGTCTTGGCAGCTCTCACGATCTAAAAAACTGTAAAAGCCGATTCACGTGTAATACATGTAAAAGGAAACACCATTCATTACTACACCGTGTCGAATCCCTTCCCAGTCTCCAGGCACCCCCCTTTTATCCTAGTACCGCCTCTACACCAAGCCCACCTGCGAATCCAAAGCCATGCACGACCAACCAAGCAGCGTATAATTCGCTGCAGACTTACACAGCTCAAGTCGACAATTCGTCTCACTTGGTAGTTTTAGGTACCGCCCTCGTCGATATTTACAACGGTGACCTTAAATATAGTGGTCGTGCGTTAATTGACTCCGCATCCGAGGCGACGTTTATGACTAAGAAGTTGCAGGCTAGGCTTGGTTTCCAGACACGTGGCGTCCACGCGGAGATTCATGGAATCAATGAATCCTTGACAGCTACATCCACCCATATATGCCGCATAAAAATTAGGTCGCCTATTGATCCGTCACTCCAAATCGACGTTGATGCGTTAGTTGTTAAAAAACTTACCGGTCAACTCCCCTACTACCCTGCTTGCTCCCTGAAAAGAGACAGTTTTGCCCATCTTCCACTAGCTGACAGATATCGTCAAACCTGTCCAGAAATTGACATATTGCTGGGAGGTGACACATACCCAAAAATTATCCAAGATGGCCTGCATTGGGATAGTGACCGAAATCTGGTTGCCCAGAACACCATATTCGGGTGGATAATTACAGGCAAAGTCACCAATAACACCGTAAACCCATCCATTTCTTCCTTTTTCAACGAAGTCAATTTGTCCAACCAACTACAACGTTTCTGGGAGCTTGAGGATATCCCCCACAAGGCCAAGCCAGCGCCTGAAGATGAATACTGTGAAGACTTATATCGCAGGACAACCAGTAGAAACAAGGAAGGCAGATTCATTGTCTCACTTCCCTTCCGACAAGAATTCCCTGAATCGCTCAATGTCGGAAGATCTCGAAATATTGCTCTCCCACAATTCTTCCGAAATGAGGCAAAACTAATTAAAACCCCTCAACTGAAATGTGAATACGACCGGGTGATTTCCGAATATGCGACCCTGGGCCAAATGACCGCAATAAACCCCACTCATGGTAGCATTGAAAATTACTACCTACCCCATCATGCCGTTTTCAAACCGGACAGCACAACCACGAAGCTACGTGTTGTGTTTAATGCCTCGAACGCCTCATCGAATGGAATAAGTCTTAACGACCTTCTCCACCCCGGCCCTATCCTACAAGCGGACTTGACCGTTTTGATTTTGAGATGGAGACTATTTAAATATGTTTTTAATGCGGACATCGAGAAAATGTACCGCCAAATTCTAATCAATCCAGAACATACGTGTTACCAACGCATAATCTTTCGCAACTCCCCCCACGAGGCACTCTGTGATTACGAATTAAATACAGTCACGTTTGGCGTGAACTGTGCCCCATATCTCGCTATCCGCACCCTGCTACAGTTAGCCACAGAATGTGAACCGCACCACCCCTTAGCGTCCGAAATTCTCAAAAACTTTATGTATGTCGATGATGTACTAGCAGGAGCTCATACTCTAGCTTTAGCCCTTGAATCACGAAACGAACTCATAAAGGTCCTCCAGACCGCCGGCTTTGCACTTCGCAAATGGACTGCCAACAATGATTACCTGCTAAGAGAAATCCCGTCTCATCATTTACTAGGAGAGGAGTTTCTGAAACTCTCGGACTCGAGCATCACCAAAACGTTAGGGTTGCGGTGGAATGCGGGGAACGACCAATTTTACTTTAAGCTGAAAGAACATCCCGACCGCGCCAAGATCACGAAGCGAGCAGTCCTCTCCGAAATTGCCAAACTGTTCGATCCCGCCGGCTGGCTGTCTCCTAAAATTATCGTTGCAAAAATTCTCATGCAACAAATTTGGAAGGTCGGCACAGAGTGGGATGAGAACCTCCAACCTTGTACCCTTCAACAGTGGCACTCATTTTTAGACGACTATGTGCACATTGAACAGATAAAAATTCCCCGATACGTGAATTTCGCGCCAGAACATTCCATAGAGTTACATGGTTTCTGTGACGCCTCAGAGAAGGCATATGCTGCTACTCTGTACCTTCGATCTGAATATGAGCATGAGATTTACACTCACCTTTTAATGTCCAAAACCAAAGTAGCCCCAGTCAAGTTTGTCTCTCTTCCCCGCAAAGAGCTTTGTGGCGCTGACCTGATGGCGACGATGATCAACTCGATACAACCTCGGCTCAATCTACAAAAATGTAACGTTTTCTTATGGACCGACTCTACGATCGTCCTTGCTTGGTTACAAAAACCCCTTAAAAAGTGGAAAACCTTTGTCGAAAACAGAGTATCGTCTATAGTCGAAAAGGTCGGAAATGACTCATGGGCACACGTAGAATCTAAAAGTAATCCTGCGGATCTAGCAACTCGTGGTCTTACAGCTCATCAGTTGTGTTCCAACGAATTATGGTGGCATGGACCTGGGTGGCTTAAAAAACCACACTCGGAATGGCCATCGCGGTCTTTACATTTCTCAACCGAAGAAGAAGCGAAACCGGCACTCGTACACGCCCTCACAGTTGAGAACTATGATATCCTGAAAGACTTTTCTGATTTGCCCAAAGTACTCAGAATCATCTGTCTCATATTTCGTTTTTATTACAGGATAAATACTAAACTTAAGGTCAAGACGGTTATGAATACCGAAATCTCATCCGAAGAACTCCGTTTTGCAAAAACACGTATAACCATCTCGTGTCAAAAATTTTATCTCCAAGAAGAATACTGCCAATTGTCTAGTGGCCAAGCGGTACCCCGTAAAAGCCATCTCTTAACCTTTAACCCGTTTATCGACCGCGAAGGAGTCATGAGAATTAACGGTAGGCTGACGAACTCTCCTACCCTCAGCTATGATGAACGGTACCCCATCTTGCTACCCTATCACGCTCGATTCACTAATCTATATCTTACGTACCTGCACAAATATACGCTGCATGGACAAAATTCTCTTCTATACCGCCTCATGAGACACCATTATTACGTGCCCAGGCTCAGATCCCTGATAAAAAAAATATTGTCTCAATGTGTAGTGTGTGTGAGACAGAAGCGCCAAATTAGTCAACAGATTATGGCCGCATTACCTCCTGAACGTACTTGTCTGTCACGACCCTTTTATGACACAGGAGTAGACTTCGCCGGACCCTTCGACATCAAATCTTACGTTGGACGAGGTTGCAAGGTCACAAAAGGGTATGCTCTGATATTCATATGTTTTTCTACCAAGGCAATTCACCTGGAGGCCACCGGAGAGATATCAACGCAGGCGTTTTTAGCCGCATTCGCACGATTTTTCTCTCGGCGTGGAACCCCCCGAGCTATATATTCTGATAACGGCACTGCCTTTGTAGGCGCATCCAACATCCTCCGCGAAGACAAGAACCAATTCCTGCAACGCATACGGAAAAATGTCCTCGCCCAAAATACTTTCGCCCACTTGGACTGGCACTTTATTCCCCCCGGAGCACCCCATATGGGCGGTCTTTGGGAAGCAGGCGTGAAAAGTTTCAAAGCGCACTTTCGAAAACTTTGTCATGCCCAAACGTTTACATTTGAAGAGTTAACCACTATGCTCGCACGCATAGAAGCTTGCTTAAACTCCAGACCATTATGCCCAATGAGTGACGACCCAACTAACTTGTGCGCTTTAACCCCAGGACACTTTCTCATCGGGACACCGTTGTTATCCCCCCCAGAGCCGGACCTGGTTAGCCATTCACTGACTTACGCCAAACGATGGCAAAAACTAAAAATACTTCATCATCACTTAGCCCGAAGATGGAAAGAGGAATATTTAATCGAACTTCATAAACGAACGAAATGGAAATCGCCCCAGCCAAACTATGAAATCGGCGATCTAGTTGTTATACGGCAAGATAACTTGCCTCCCAACAAATGGCGTCTTGGCCGTATTGAAAGGTCCTTGGTCCGGTGACCAAGGATCTACCCTCCTTACCAAAGAAAAAACGGCTGGATGCGAGAGTCGCAGACGAATATCAGAACCTACGTTTAGCCGATCCAGATTTTTATGCAGGCAACCGCCTATACGTCATCCTTGGAGCGGATGTCTACCCAAGGATCATCAGAAGCGGAATCCACCCAGCGACTTTTTCCTCACCTATGGCACAAGATACTAACTTGGGTTGGATAATTATCGGCAGATTTGGCGTCTAGTGCCCTACATCAAGAAAAAGAAAAAACCTTTTTTTTTTGCCTTATTAAAATTCTTACATTACTAAATATTTACCTACTTAACATTTCGAAGAAAAATTATTGCTGAAATCAGCCAATCATTTATTGAATTATACCTATATAGTATCTAGCTATCCTTAAGATGGCGCTTACCTTCCCTTTTTTTTTCCTTGCTAATGAATTTATTAAAAAAAAAAACAAGGAAATGTACATGGCTTAATAGCACTAAATCTTTAACCTTTCGCCACTTTTCGTAATCACACTCACATCATCTTTTCCAACGCATTAACAGTCGACCACCTCCCTTTGCCACCTCGGTTTCATTGCCAGTGCAGTTGCACTATAGCAAGGGGGGCGGGATGTTCACGCAAGAGAGTGAACAAGCCTAATATGTCGCTGCTCGCTGTTGATATTCGCGGTTTTATGTCTTTTCCTTTTTTTTTTTTCTTCTGCTCCTTTAGCAAAAGAACAAGTAACAAGCAAACGATCAAGAGTGAGTTAGTTGTGAATTGAAATTAAAGTGCGAAAGGTGGCAAACGGAAAGTTAAAAAATTAAAACTTCATGAATTAAATTTAATTGAATTTATTACAATACATTGTAATAAAGAAGCAAAATTATACAGCAAAATTATACATTATAATAAAGAATTAAAACAAAGAAAAAAAAAGAAATTAAAATAATAGTTGTACAAAATCATAACTTAAACTTGTGTGAGTTAAATGAAATAATCAACCTTAGCCAATGGACTTTGCAAGTACAGCAAGTTGTGCGAGTAAGACATCGAGGTAAAGAAAAGGAACGACCAGCACCTACAGCCACACATAAAAGAAGGCTGGACTCTTCCTCCCCCCAACAATATGTATATATATGTATATATATATATATATATATATATATATATATATACATATATATGTATATATATATATATATATATATATATATATATATATATGTATATATATATATATATATATATATATATATATATATATATATATATAATGCATATACATACATATAAAAGAATAGAAAAGTTAATGAAAAGCATTAAAAGTTAAATGAAATATATTAAAAGTTGAATGAAAAGTAGTAATAGTTGAATGCACTTTTTTAAAAGTATTTCCATAAACTGTTGCGCGTTTTCATCTTCTCCATTGTTATCACGATAATAAATGAAGTGAAAAATTTTTTTTCATATGAAAACTTTTTGACAGTTGTTTACACAGTTGCATTGAACCAGAACCACCATTGATGTGCAAATATGAAAAAATTTAGTTTCATTCCGCCTGTTTTTTACATCATGAAAACACATTATTGTCCTTACGTTTTTTCATAGTACGCGAATCAGAATTACTATGAAAAGCTGAAAAAACTTTTCATTTCACTTTTTCACAGAACCAGAATCGACCCCCTGGTTAAAATAATTATTATTATAAAATCTTAATTGTATATGAAATTAAAAATTGTTTAAGCAGCAACAAATATTGAAAATTAATGTAATGCAACTTTTTGCTTTTTATAAAAAATATTTTATTTATTATAATTACATATATATGTATGTTAAAATGAATAATAATTTTTTCCATTTTTATTGCCTACAGCAGCGTAAACTGTTTTGTTTTTAATATTAAAACCTTTTTTATTAATATTTTGTTTGAATTAGTAATTTTGAATTTATTTTGTTGTTATGAAAATATTCCTTAATTATAATAACGAAATCCGAATATGAGAATATGGACTGAAACTTTTTTTTATTAAATTTTTTATTAAAATAAATTAAAAATTATGCACAAAAACTATTTTTTTAATTAAAACTATTATAAAAATACAAAATAAATTTGTTTTATTCAATGTGGTTTTGGAATGTTATTACACCTTCTTTTATGAAGTAATTGGTTAGGAATGTTCTGTTGTCATACGCACTATTTGTACCACTACGTCTGAATGTTTTCACGGACTGCAATGGCCCTCCATGTGGTCGTAATTCCTCCCTCCACTCTGCATTTTCGTCTTCGCCATCTGCGTAGTGTTTTGGGCAGTACCACCGATTTGTGCCCTGCAACATAAAGTTATGGAGCACCAAACATGTCAGGACGATATTTTCTGGATGGAACTCCATTGTTGTTCTAAGAACTTTCCACCTGGCCGTCAAAATCCCAAACACATTTTCAATAACACCACGAGCCCGTGATAGCCTGTAATTAAAAATACGTTCAGTTCTTGTCGTGTTAACGCCTGGGTATGGATTCATTAAATTGTTTTTTAATGGAAAGGCACAATCTCCAACGAAATAATGTGGAAAGGGTTCTGATGATAACGGAAGGGAAGTATATGGAGGTAGTGGCAACCGATTTTCCAACGGATCTTAACCGAATCTTGTTACATGAAAAAATTCCTCCATCACTTTCGCTTCCATATGCCTACAGCTGTAAAGGTGTATTTAGCATCGCATGTCGCTAGCAATACGATGCTGAAAAACTTTTTGTAGTTGAGGTACATGGAACCGGATATTGGGGGACATTTGAGAGCAATGTGCTTGCCATCTATTGCACCTACGCAGTTTGGCATGTTCCACATTTTGGCGAAGTCATTGGTGATGTCTTTATATTGTTGTTCTGTGGGTTCACTCAAATATGTCGGTGAAAGCATTTCCCAAATAGCATCACATGTCTCCAACACAATGTTTCTGGCAGTAGATTTTCCAATTTTATGGCTCTAAGCGAGTGTTTTTAAAGGAGTTCCATATGCCAAGTACCTAAAAAATACTTACATTAATTTTACAATGGTATTAAAACATACATATATCAAAATTTACAAAAGTGTGAGCGATATGCGTTCTTCGACGTGAATTGTTTCCTTAAATTTGCGCATTGAAAAGAGCCAATAATTTAAAAAAATATCGTATAAATGCCTAGGCATCCTTTTGTGTGCAAATAGTTCTTCTTCGTTCATATCTCTTATTTTCAGGAACATTTTTTGGTGATACCCATTTTGATACCAATCTCAGTTAATAAGTCTGACTTTCTAGCGTCTTTTACGCTTTAAAACTTTTCTTTTAGCGTATAATGACACTATATTTAAAAATAAATGATGGATTTCTTCGTCACTGCTCATATTTTTACTTTTATTTGCTTCAGCACTTTTGAAATACATAACAAAATTAAAACGTAAACAGCTGTTTATGGTTATGGCAGGACTGATTGTTGCTAATAATAAAGTTATGGATTAGGTTATGGCTATGGCGTTATGGCAAAGTCACGACTAATTGAACCTTTAGCAATACAAATTTCAGGGATGCCGCATTTATATTTTATAATGAATAAAATTAAAGTTATTGATAAAAAATAATAGTAATAATATCACGAAAAACTATAAAACACACAAATTTATTTCTATATTGTATTTTTGTAATGTTCTTTTATGTTTAATATTAAAGAAAAGTTTTTGTTCTTATTTTTTTTTTCAATTTATATACATATATAATGGCAACACCATATTTGTTTATTGCTGCCCGTCAAAATAGAAAATAGCCTAAGTTTGCAGCAGCAAATGCTGTTGTGCAGTCCTGCCGTGAAAATAATCGTTATCATTTACGCTGCGATTATACATGCAAGTAGTGGCATGCCATTGTTGTATACGTATTATCAACGAAAAATTATTCGAAATAGTAGAATCTCATGCAATTTGCTTTTCTGTCTACACATGCCATTGATAGTTCATTTTCAAAATGTCGTCGAAGCGTAAACTTCAATTTTGATTCCATTTCAACTTTTTGTTTTGTTTGTTATGTAGAGTTACCGAGTTCACCATATAGGCACAGTTTTGGGGAAAAGGTTAGCATATATTATTATTAATATTATTTTAATAATATTAATGCTCTTTAATTAACAAACTTGCTATTTTTTATGCCAATTTCAAGAAATACTGCATAATAATACATTAAATAAGTTAAAACTTTAATTACAATTTTACTGTAATCGAGAAAGTTTGGATAAAATTTTTGGCAGGGTAACGTTTTGACATTTAGTGGCATGCAAGTGCCAAATTTTTACTCGCATGCAAAATTAGCTGCCACTAGAAAAAATGTATGTGTATTAGTAAAAAGTTGTAAGTGTATTGATTGACTTTTTCGAACTCCCAGTGCTATGTGTAAACGCTAAGTTAAACACATGGATTTTATTTTTGACATATTGCTGCTTGCTGTCTGCTGTCGTTTAAGTGTTTAGAGCAGTGGTGTTCAGCCCATACAACAATTGTTTAAAAAATTTACACACATTTGTTATGCTCTTATAAAAATTGTCATTCAGTCGTCGTTGAGCAAGCGATGAGAACACATGCGGATGGTTGTTGTCATTTTATTTCAGAAATTTATTAAGCATTGTTGTTGCTTCTTGTTGGACGAAGCATAGCAAACACAAGCGATTCAATTACAATTGAACACAAAAATTAAACTCGAAGTTGAATAAAAGCATACACGTTCACGGAATGAAATGTGAAAAGTATTTTATGATATATGATGCTTTTTTTTTTTTTTTTTTTTTTTTAGGAGTAGGACCAGCACTCAGGGGATGTCCCCTATATATGCAATGCATTGCGCTGGAACTGAAAACGAGGGGATAGTATTGAGGGGACAGATTAGGAAAGATGAGAAGATAGACAATTGTTTTTTTTTTTTTTTTTTTTTTTTTTGTAGCTATTTCAACCTTTTACTTCGTCAGCTAATTTTTGCTACAGGGCCGACGAAGGTGGGTGCTGTTACTCTGCTTTTTAGTACATGATTGGGTCAGTCGCTGCCAGTAATTGTCCAGTGATCAGTACTATGCCTTCATCACTGAGAACAGGCTGGCAACAACTAACACAACCACGCACTAATGCTGATCAGAAGAATTCAACACAATATTTCATGACTCAGCTGGGGCTCGAACTCAGGACTCTCCGCTTCATAGTCTCGTGTTCTACTACTTCAGCCAACAGCACCCACGGATGGTTGTTGTCATTTTATTTCAGAAATTTATTAAGCATTGTTGTTGCTTCTTGTTGGACGAAGCATAGCAAACACAAGCGATTCAATTACAATTGAACACAAAAATTAAACTCGAAGTTGAATAAAAGCATACACGTTCACGGAATGAAATGTGAAAAGTATTTTATGATATATGATGCTTTTCATAACATTCAAGTTTTAATCTTACATAAACAACTGGTTTAAATAGATTTATTTTTGTTTTGTTCTCAATATAACTGTTCTATTTTTTGATATTGATAACTGCTATTTACGGTCCCCGATATTTTGTTTCTTAAAATTAAAATTACATTCACTTAATAAGTTGTTTATATATGGCAAAAACTCGTGTCTGTTTATCTTATTTTAAGCGTTTGACATTATGTTTGCTGGGCAAAATCTCTCACCAATACATCTTCACTTTTATTTTTGAACACCACTGGTTTAGAGCAGGGCTCCTCAGCCATTACACTCCAGATACGAGTGCCAATCGAATTTTCTACACGTATTCACATACGCAACACGAAGCGTAACGAAATTCACATCAATGAGAGAAGAGAAAATAAAAATTTTATTCATAGACAACAACAAATGCATGACTAAATTTTCAACCCGCGTTGCCATCGTTCGATTTTTTGTATTCTTGGATGGATGAATTTACATATATTATGATTTTTAGTAATTTGGTGTGATACAAAAATGGTTTTATAATATTTTATATCTCCATTGGAAGATAGTACTGTCTATAATATAATATTTTAATATAAGCCTTATGAAAATTTTCTACAGAGGAACTTTTTTTTTAAATCGAAAGAAATGTTATTTACTCAGTTGCACGAGTATTTTAAAATTTTTGGTACATTATCTTTACACCATTTACAATTTTATTTCCGAATTTTCTTATCATATTTTAGAAAATTCTATTTAATTATATTTAATTATAATTATAATTTCCCAAATATATATATATACAGTGGCTCATAGTTTATTTTATGCAGCAAAATGTTATACTAAGAGAAAAAAAAAGAATTTTCCCACTCTTTGTCCCACATTTTGCAATTTTCTAAAGTTATTTGTATGTACAAATACAAATTTTGTTTAATTTTGCAGTAATTTTTTTTCATAAAAAACATGCGACTTGCCTAGTCGAACTTAAACAGTCAATTAAATTAAATTTTTGTGTGCGCTTAGGAGGCCAAAAAAATTATACTACATACAAGGGCTCACAGCGATAAGGCCGGTAC
This sequence comes from Linnaemya tessellans, assembly GCA_951800035.1. Classification (NCBI taxonomy): domain Eukaryota; kingdom Metazoa; phylum Arthropoda; class Insecta; order Diptera; family Tachinidae; genus Linnaemya; species Linnaemya tessellans. The sequence continues at coordinate 39,552,644 of OX637537.1, forward strand.
TCTGCTTGAATTTTCGAAAAATGTTTAGCAACATTAATTATTTCATTTGAAAAAATTGACAAATAAAAATTATAAATTTCTTGTTTTCCTTAAGGCTAGTACTCTGTTTAAATTTTCGAAAAATATTTAGCAAAATTGTGTTCAGAAAAATTTCACGTGTTTTTCATAGTAAACTAGTTTTCCAAATTTTTCCACGCTTATTTCGACTAAATACTTTTTATATGGGCTTTGACAGCATTTCGGTCGAAATTGTGAATAGAATATAGGCTATAGAAACAAAAATCAATTTCACACATTTATAAAAGTGAAAACTAAGTTTGCCTTCTTATATTATTATCAATTTGATTTTGTGATCAACGGCAACACCTTTAAATGTTCTTTCTTGTTCACATAGTTGCCAGACAAAATAGATGCAATATCGCCAAATTTTGGAGAAAAAACATCAAAATCTTCATATTACTTTTTGAAATCGTTAATGTGAAATTATTACGGTAGTTTTATGAAAAATACCTCAACATTTCTACAGAATTAAAAAATGCTTTCAATTTTTCATATAAAACGGTGTTATTTTGACAATAATATTTAAAAACAATTAGGAAGTTCAATTTGAAGTATACGTAAAATAAGAAATTGCTTCTGTTTAATATAATTGTTCCTATAAATTTTTTTATTGCAAAAAGTTTTATGGGGAGAAGAGGGTACATAAGGCTCTTTTTTCCGAGGATCTATATCTCAGAAGTTACATTGCCGATTATTATTATTTAGATTTTTTAATTAGCTTCTTTAATGTAGCTATCACCTATTACTAATATTTTACGAATTATATTGCTAGAAGTACGACTTTCAACGTCTAGTAATGTCCTTATATAGAATTTTTTCAAAATTACAAACATTTTAATAGATGAATTGACTTGAAAGCAAATTTTTTGATTTGTAAGTCTTTTTTTATAAAATATGTTTTTTCTCTTAATTAAAAGTAAGAAGCAAAATGATTTTATTCCACATACATATTTAGATTTTTTTACTCCTCTATTATAATTTCCTGGACTTGGTCTTTTAAATATTTCCTTCAAATTTAATATTTAAATCACGTTATTTTTAAACAGAAATAACGGAACACAATATTTTTATGTCAGATAAAATGGCAATATATAAGTCAAAATATTCCAACATTATGTACATTAATAAATTCGGAAAAAAATTTAAAATAATTTTAGCCTTACAAATATTGCGTGGAGTGTATAATTTATTCATTATAAGGAAGTTCGCCTGTAATAATTAAATGTAAGAAATACATATTAATGAAAACTTTATTTAAATATTTCGTGTCATTTTATTTTTGGCATAAAAAGTCGCAAAAATGACGTCGTCTGGCAACATTATTTGTACGCTCTTGCTTAAAAAAACAGTCACTAACACATGAAAAATTCACAAATACATTATACTTAAATATTTTCTCCCATTGAGGACCCCTGGTTTAGAGCTACAGTCGTTAAGGTGTGAACATCGTTTTGTTTTCGGAAAGAGCGGCATAATTTGCGTTGTGTTTTATGTAGTAAAAATTCTTATATACTGCCATATTTTGTGTTGTGACTGTTTTGTTGAAAAAAATCATCTGATTATAAAATTCTTTTTTCGCATTAAGAACAACACATTTTAGTTTACTACACTACTATCAATGAACTTTAGCAGCAATAACGTCATAACTCAAAGTACAAACAATTTTCCATCTAAAAACAATTATTAAAAATTTTTTACTCTACTTTTTTCTATACGGATATATTATATATAAGTTGATTTGCAAGATGATATCAAAATATTTACATTTATTCATTTTTCTTCAGAACTATAGTCAATTGAACACTTAAAACGCATTTATCTCAAAATCGAAAATTTGAGTAATGCCGTTCTTGCAGCAAATAAGCGATATCGTTTATTTTTTGTTTGTTTTATTTTGTATCTATATATGCACTCATTTTGGGAAATAATTTTACTACAGAATAAGTAAATTAATTTGCATGCTTAAGGGGTAGAGAGGTAGATAACACGAAGAAGAAATGGACTTCAAATAGAAAATACACATGCATCGCCTGAATAGTTGTTACAGGTGTTACCACAACCATAAGGCCCGCCCAACCATGTCCATGTAGTCTCCAAGAGGTCCGAATTGTACATGAACCCACTTCAACAGTCGCTTAAGGAATCAAAACTTTAAAAGCTTAGTGTTTCATCTTGAAAAGTGTTTCATAACTGTTGAAAATAGCATTTTCTACATTGTATGTGTATTGATATGGCATCATTTATTTGAAGATATCATATGATATCTGAACTTTATATATGTTATTTTTATTTTTGGCATTTCCGTTTTTCATCGCTCTCTTGATTTTTGCCGTCTTTACAGAAACACACGATTTTGTAATACGTAATCTTGAAATAAATCTTTTTTCTAATTTTAATCATAAATATCTTGTGTTTTCATCTGGGCATCTGCAAAATATTTTATTAGCAATATTATAACAGGATATGGGCCCAGAATCCAAGTGGTGAAAATAAAGATTGCATGGATAAAAAAGAAATATTGAAAGATACAGCAAGTTCCATAACTGACGACAGCGTGAAGGTGACACAACGTAAAGAACTATCTACTTCAACTCATTTCACATCTTTGGATTCAACCAAGACCATGGCAGAAGCTAGGTCGTATCAGTTCCATCGTTTTAATGGACAGAACTACCAGCTGTAGAGGCGCCAAATGGAAATTTACATGGCGGAGAACAAGTTGAAGTCATACATTTTAGGTACAATACCAAAGCCAAGCACTAATAGTCAAGCATGGGACGATAAAGATGCTGAGGCACAAGCTTTTATAATGAGAGGTATTGAGTTAGAGCAGTTAAAATATTTAACAGGCTGTAATACATCTGCACAAATGTGGTCGCGACTAAAAACTGTTCACGCAGAAAAGAATGAACAGTCAGCCCAAGTTTTGTTAGAAAAGTTTATAAACTGCAAAATGGAAGATGATGAAAGTATTGTAAATTTCGTTGCAAATATCACTTCTTTGGTGCAGCGTTTAAAAGACATGGATTTGGAACAAAAAGAGCCTATGGTCATCGCAAAAATTTTAAGTAGCTTGCCTTCTAAGTTTGACCACGTCAGAACTGCATGGTATGCCGTCCCTCGCGCTGAACAGAACATTGAACGATTAACAGACCATTTAGTAAATGAAGAGTCTTTAATAAATTTACGTAACATGAAGTAACAGAAAATAATACATCTAAAACGACATATTCTTTAAGCAAACACAAAAACAACAAAAATGTAAGTTCAAGTAAAAGAAATGGAAAATGCAATTATTGCAATAGATTAGGTCATTGGGCAAGAGAATGTTATAAAAAGCAAAGAGATCAACAAAAGAAACCAACAAACAACTCTAGCTCTTTAGCTGTTACTAAAGAATTAAAAACAAAAGATAACGATGAAATGTCAAATTGCCGAAAACCACATTTATTCGTTTTACAATCTAATAATTCACAAAGCAAATTTGAAAATATTTTCTATGTAGATTCAGGCGCAACTGATCATATGTGTTTCCAAAAGGAACTATTTACCAAATTTTCTGAATATGAACATGGTATGTGCCAAGTACGAGTTGGATATGGCCGTAAATTGAACGTTGTTGGTGATATTGATGTGCAGGTGAATGAAAAATATGGTGCAAAAGGTTTCATACATACCATAAAAGATGTTTTGTTAGTGCCCGATCTGGATAGAAATTTTCTTTCGGTTTTGAAAGCAACAGAAAAAGGTATGAAAGTGGTATTTGAAGAAGGTGCAGGTTTATGAAAGATGATGACGTGATTGTTACTGGTGTGCGGAATAATAAATTGTACAAAATGAATTTAAGCCCGGTTATAAATGCTTCTTTGAATGTAGCGTTCTCAGAGTCTATGGTGACCTGGCACGAACGTTTAGGGCATGTAAGCTTTAAAACGTTGCAAGAAATGTATAAAAACAATGTTGTTCAGGATTTAAAAATTAAAAATATTCCAACCGATATTCCTTTTTGCGATGGGTGTGCGTATGGAAAACAGCACAGGCAGAGCTTCCCAAAATCAGGTGCAAATCGAGCTAAGAATCCGGGTGAAACTTTTCATGCAGACTTATGTGGCAAGATGAGTATACCTTCTTTTGGAAAGTCTAACTACTTTTTGTTGTTGAAGGACGATTATTCCAGATATTGTTTTGTTTATTTTTTAAAGCACAAGACTGAAGTTTTAGCACGTTTGATAGAGTTTTTTGCAGAAGTTCAGGCTGACAATCACGTAGTTAAAAGATTGCGAACTGATGGTGAGCTTGAATTCTGTAATGATGATCTATTAAAACACAATGTAAAGCACGAAGTATCCACACCAAGAGCACCAGAGCAAAATGGCTTTATAGAGAGGCAAAATTGCACTATTGTAGAAAGCGCCAAGGCAATGCTACACAAACGAGGATTGCAGCTCTATCTTTGGGCTGAAGCAATGAGTAATGCAGTATACGTTAAAAATCGCACAGCCTCTGAAGTTTTAAATGGTCGTACCCCATACGAATTATGGTTTGGCAGAAAACCTGCAGTTGGTCACCTTAGAGTGTTTGGATATGAAGCTTATGTACACATAAACAACAGCGTTCAAAGTGGGATAAAAATTCAACTGAAGGAATAATGGTTGGCTATAATGATGATAGTAAGGCATATCGTATATATGATCCAAGCGCTAAAAAGGTATATATACGGAGAGATGTTATATTTAATGAGTGTCAACAAAAAGTGCATGAAGTAGTGGAAATAAAAGAGAAAATGTGTACAGAGAAAAATGAAGAAACAGCTGATAATAATATAAACAACAGCCCCAAAGTTTATAAGAACCCTAGGCAACCAATTCCACGAAGCCCGTATAGCACAAGGAGTGTCGTAAATATCCAATGTAACAAAAAAAACCAAGTCGATGCGGAGTTGTGTATAGCCGAGTTAGAGCCGATCTCTTTAGAAGAGGCTTTGAATGATGTTGATTCAAATAAATGGTTAGCAGCAGTACATGAAGAAATCGATGCATTAAATAAAAATAACACATGGAAATTAGTGCCTAGAACATCAAACATGCACGTATTGTCTAACCAATGGGTTTTCAAACGTAAGTACAAAGCAAATGGAGAAATTGACAAATACAAAGCTAGACTTGTTGTGTGTGGTTGTTTTCAAAAACGGGGTATTGATTATAATGAAATATATTCCCCTGTCGTACGATATGAATCAGTATGATTAATTTTGTCCATTGCTGCAGCTCAAAATATGCAGATTATACAGTGTGATGTAAAAACTGCATATTTGCATGGAGATATTGAAGAAACTATATATATAGAGCAACCATATGGTTTCAAAAGTGACGATAGTGTTTGCCACCTACAAAAGGGCTTGTATGGTTTAAAACAAGCTTCCCATCAGTGGAACAAGAAAATTGTTAGTTTTCTCAAGAAATATGGATTCATGCAATCTAGTGCAGATTTGTGTGTTTTTATCTACACAACTACTATAACAACAATTTATCTCACCCTGTACGTAGATGATGGTTTGATTTGTAGCAACGATAGCGATTTGGTACAGTATCTTCTACAAGCTTTACATAAGGAATTTGATATTACACACAGAAAAGCAGAATTTTTCGTTGGAATGCAAATTAATATCGATAGAGGGAAAAATAGGATAAAAGTTTTTCAACATGTTTTTACACACAGAAAATTTTGCAACGTTTTAATTTCATTAATTGATCTACTGTACAAACACCGGCTGAACCAGGAATGCAGTTTTTACAACAAAAAGAAATAAGTGACTTAAATTTTCCATACCGTGAAGCAATCGGATCGTTGATGTATTTGATGGTATGTACTCGCCCTGATATTGCATTTATTGTTGGAGTTCTAAGTAGATTTGTAGAAAATCCATCTAATATACACTGGCAAGGTGTCAAACGAGTTTTTCGATATTTAAAAGCAACCGAAAATCGTGGTATTACGTATGAAATAGGAACTGATTCTAATGAACTTGTCATGTATTGCGATTCAAAACAACAACGAAACAACAACACCAATCAGATGTGATAATCAAAGAGCAATCACCCTCGTTAAAAATCCTGAATCTTCTAAACGAACAAAGCATGTTGATATTAAATATTTTTATACGTGCGATATTCAACGTGAAGGAGACATGGATGTACAATATCTAGAGACGTCTAAGCAGCTCGCTGATGTTCTAACGAAGGCCCTTAGTAAAGATAAATTTAACAATTTAATAAAATTTTTTGATTTTGAAGATGAACACTAATTTAAGAAAACGAGAGGGAGTGTTGAAAATAGCGTTTTCTACATTGTATGTGTATTGATCATTTATTTGAAGATATCATATGATATCTGAACTTTATAAATGTCATTTTTATTTTTGGCATTTCCGTTTTTCATCGCTCTCTTGATTTTTGGCGACTTTACAGAAGCACACGATTTTGTAATACGTAATCTTGAAATAAATCTTTTTTCTAATTTTAATCATAAATATCTTGTGTTTTCATCTGGGCATCTGCAAAATGTTTTATTAGCAATGTTATAACAATAAACCCTAATAATTTTATTTTTAACCATTTTCAATTCTTAATCTAAAACCAATTAAAGCTTACATAATAGAAGTTAAACTATGCTTATATTCGAAAAACAATTCATGTATGTAAATATTTTCTTTTCTTTTTCAATTCATTTATTATTTTGGGTTGGTATCTTTATGTACCCCGATCGTAGGCAAAAATCACAGAAACGCATACCCGATGCCAAAGAACTCGCGGGTCATGTAAAATAAAATAGTGCAACTTCAACAACTTTACAATAAACCATTATGACCATTGCGCCACAGCAATTACTTTAAACAAAAACCAATAAGGGTATAGGTTTAGAAAAAAATAGGGAAACACTACCCCAAGATACATACATATATTTACTGCAGCAATTAAAATTCTCAATCCAAATACCAGCAAGATGTGCGTTGCACTTAGCTAAAATCTAGCCAGTACGTGTAGTCATCGGTCTTACAGACATGTTTTTTTCTTTAACAGTTTTAGGGTGTAACAGTTCAGTATTATGTTACTAACAGAGAAACGAAAGTAATTTCCCCTGATATAGGAAATTTCTTCAATTTAACCAACCGAAGAATACACATACACAGGCATATCTGGATCTTTACATAACAAGACGTTTTAAATGGACTTACGTGACTGTTGATGCTCCAACGCTGAAAGATATCTTTCCGCCGGAACAGGAACGGTAGGTTTGGATGACATCAGCTAGTTAAGAGTAATAGATGTGCCTGTTTTAGCTTTACCAGAATTTGAATTGATAAACTATTACTTTAGCCCGGAGATTTATTTTCCTGGTACCAATCTCTTCTGAGCTTCCCTAATTAGGTTGCACAACGGTTTTGATGGAACATTAATTTCTGTTTATACTCTCTTGTTAATATTGTTTCTTTTGTGTGTTTTTCTTTTACATATGCATGTACTACATATTTTGCATATCATAGGCATGGATGCACATACATTGCTACATACCTATTTATATACATACATAGTTCGGTTTGTATGTTTCTTGTAATTATTGCCTTTACGATCTTGGAATAAATTTATAGGCACGAAAAAAAATATTTCTTTATATATGTTGAATTCACTTTAAAAATTGAGTAATTTTTCCTTTACAAAATTTATAATTTCTTTATTATGTTATTATTACTTTACCGCAGCAAAATATATCTGTGATATTAGAATAATAAATAACTGTTTTTTTTTTAATGCGGATTTAGTTTAAGGATTCTATGTCTTGTTTTAACTGGGAATTTTAATAACAATATGTTATCCACACAAGAGAGTATTCTATAGGCTGGGTCATCTATTCCTAGGTAACTTCTGGAATATAACTCCTCAAATTTGTTCAGGCTTGGGTTAACAGATTCCTGCACCGCTAGACTCCAAAGAATCTCTAGCACTCAGGTTTTGATTCGCTCCTTCACCAATAAATCACCATTTAATTATGGATTGCACCCGACTAGATTAGATTCCTTTTCTTCCCTTGAATTTAACTTTTAACTTGTTCACTGCTCAGCCGATAATCGTCTGATCTTTATTAAGGCAACGGCAGACTAAGAAAACCCAAAAAACATCTCTATGTTGTACCGCAAGATTTTTTTTTCTTACTTGAACACGTCATTTATTGGAAAAGCAATGTTACAAAAAAATTACTAATTGAATTCCTCTTAATTCTTTTCAATATTAAGCCTAGCAAACAGATAGGCTTGATTACTAATTCATGGTATTTTCTGAATATCATTCTTATTTCTCTCATGAAATGTAATTGAAACAGAAAGCACAAACATCTATAATAATAGTATGCTGAGTCATAAGGAACATTTTTCTTTTCATCGATATTTCTGATCTCAAAGAGCATTTATCTAGGTATGGATACTAAAACAGATTAACCTATTGCGAACGAAACTTTTGTGTACGTTGGGAAATTTTTACTAACTGCCTTACCCTATCACTCTAATTAAATGAAGTCCCCGTGTAGAATTAGTGTAATTGTGGTTATGTTAAGTTACATTCGTACGAACCATTATAAGGCGGCTGTTAAAATTTGAATATACATGGACTATAGTACAATAGATGTAGATGATAAAATTCAATCAGTGCTACAAGCCCCTCTACATTCCCCCCTGACAAAATCAGATTTGGTGGGGGTAAACGCAACAAAGATGATCCCGCTTGTAGCAGGACACTAATTGGACTCAATGAAACAGCGCGAAAATTATTGTCTTAGGTCCTTAGCGTGATACATTCCAACTGATCGCCCTGTTAGATCCTCTAACTCATAATAACACGTACCAACTTTCTTTCTAATTCGAGCTTTCGCAAATGGTGGAGCCAATTTTGCACTGAATCCCTTTTCGAACGAAATTCCTTCTAAAGACCTCTTGTCCTATACCATAATTCACTTCTCGTGATCGTAAGTTGCAGGCCCTTTCATTTCGTTGCTGTTGTTTTTTCATAATTTCACCCGATCTATCGCGCATTATTGTCAAGGAATCTTCACGATTAAAAGTTATTGATCTGTCATCGAGCATTTCCAGTCTCCGTAGCAATTCATACGATTTAGAATTAGTGATCATGTGTTGTCCAAATGACATATAATAAGGTGAGGTTCCTATGGAGGCATGTATAGCGGAGCGCAATACGCAACTCCCGTTGATGTACGCCCGTATCGCTGATAGCACTGAACGATTAACGCGTTCAGACGCATTCGATTGCGGCGAATGAATTGCGGTGTAAGTGTGTTTAATGCCATAAACCTGCAGTAGTTTGTTGAATTGGTCGGACTTAAATTGTGAACCATTGTCCGAAACTATAGTCTCAGGGGTGCCAAACGTATGGAAGAGCTCCTGTTCAAGGTATTTAATTACAATATCAGTTGTAAATTTTTTTATGGGTTTTAAAAAGCAGAATTTCGAAAAATGATCTAATACTATAAATATGACTACATTGCCAGCCTTTGAACGGGGATACGGTCCCAGGAAATCTATATATAATTTCTGAAAGAATCTTGTTGATCCCAATGTTTTCCCCATCGCCGGTCGCATAACATGGTTTGGATGTTTCGTACTTTTACAAATCTCACAAGAATTCACATATTGTCTAACATCACTTACCAGATTTGGTCAAAAATAAAATCTTCTAATGCGTTCCACCGTCTTGTTAATACCTCCATGTGCCGATAAGAGATCATTGTGTGCTTTTGTAACAACGTCTTTTGCTAATTCTTTAGGTAACCATAGTTTCCACGCTAGGTCATCTTGTATTTTTTCCCCTGAACAATGTTCTGTTCGTCTGTATAAATAACCGTCTATTATCTGTAAATCTGGCATCTGGTCGATGCTCTCTCTAACTTTGGCTAACAACTCTGTGTATTCTGATCCCTTAAAGTAGTCAGAATTTAAATCTCCAAAAACTCCCTTGTCATTTGCATCGAAACATTCATTAATCAATATTTCAGAGAGATCTTCGGTATTAGCCCTTGAAAGTGTATCAGGAACTATATTGCGACTACCCTTACGATGGTCAATTTTGAAATTAAAGCCCTGTAGCTTTAAAGCCCATCTTGCTAACCGGGAGCTCAGGTCGTTTTGGGACATGAGCCACTTCAGCGATGCGTGATCAGTGATGACCGTGAATTCATGTCCTTCAACGTAAGCCCTAAATTTCTTGATACTCAGCATTGCTGCCAAGGACTCTTGTTCTGTTACGGAATACTTGCGTTGGGCCTGGTTGAGCTTCTTCGACATAAACGCGATCGGAACCTCGTCACCGTCCGAAAGTTTCTGAACCAATACACCCCCTATACCAGTGCTAATAGCGTCACAGTGAATAAGAAATGGACTGGAAAAATCTGGGCTGTGTAACACTGGGGTGGTTGTTAAGATGTCCTTTAAGCTGTCCAATGATTGTTGAGCCTCCTCATTCCACGTAAACCTACGATTTGTTTTTAATAGGTCCGTTAAAGGGGCGGTAATGGATGCATAATTCTTGATAAACTTCCGATACCAGCCCGACATTCCCAAGAATCTCCGAAGCTGTTTCACAGATCTCGGCTGTGGAAAATTTATTATGGCTGAAATTTTGTCAGGGTCTGTACGAATTACTCCATTTCCGACTATATGGCCAAGATAATAAACTTCCTGTACACAAAACTTTGACTTCTCCACATTCAATGTCAGTCCGGCCGCGCGAAACCGCTCAGCCACTTTTACTAGCACAAACATATGTCTCTCGAAAGTCTCTGACACAATCAACAAATCATCTAGATATATAAATACTTCCGAGCGCAGTTCCGCAGGTACCACTTTGTCCATTAGCCTAGACATGGTCTGAGGAGCATTACATAAGCCAAACGGCATAACCTTAAAATGATACAAGGGGCGGCCTGGAACTGTAAATGCTGTCTTATCTTTTGATGATTGCTCGAGAGGTATTTGCCAAAATGCATCCTTAAGATCTAGGCTAGATACGTATTCAGCCCTTGGTAGTCTTGCTAAAATTCCATCTATAATTGGCAGCGGGTAAGCATCCTTTTCCGTTACTGCATTCAACTTCCTACTGTCAAGACATAACCTTACCTTACCAGGCTTTCGTACTAGAACGATTGGCGAAGACCAAGCACTGTTCGATTCCTCAATAACATCCAATTTCAGCATGCGGTCGATTTCGATTATTAACTTTTCTATAGCAGGGGAAACCGCGAAATGCCGCTGCTTAATTGGTGTTGTGTCCCCAACGTTAATGGCATGTGCAGTCATACTCGTTCTTCCCAAGCCCTCCTTGGCAAAAGATGGGAGCAAGTCAATGGTGCCCTGCAATTGTTGTTGTTGTGTACTATTCAATAATCTCTGCTGATAAGATTCAGCGAGTGTCTCCAAAGAGCTAATTCTACTTATTTCCGGTATTAACCCCGTAGGAAGGATGTCAAATGACCTCCAGAAATCAATACCGAGGTATAGATCCTGAGATAATGTTGGGATTATATACAAATTAATTCTTCTTGTTTTGTCACGGAAAGACATATCAGTAATAGTATACCCAATGACATCCTGGGTCTTACCATCAGCAGTCCTTACAATTGACTTAATTTTTTTGAAATTCCGCCCAGAATCTAAAAATTCCCTCGCAGCCTGAGCTCATAGGCAGGTGATCGAGGATCCGGTGTCTAAAAGGCCTACTTTAGATTCCCCAACAGTTGAACATTAGCATAAGGTCTGATATCGTTAGGTTTATCAAAAATTGTGCTTACTAAACTACGACGGGTATCTTTTACGTTTTGCCAAAAAGTTCTTAGCCGGTTAGCAGAACGTATCTTTCTTTTTCTTGAAGCGGATTCGCTGGATATTTTGGCACGTTTGGCCTGGTATTCAGCTAATCTGACATGAAAGGGCTTAAGAATTGATGGTATTGCAATTGATTGGGTATTATCTCCCTTGAAACTAACAAGAGATTTCAAAATCTTAACGATGTTAGCTTGCTTAAAGCCCGAATTTTTGTCTCTCGAAAACTGCGATGTCACTACAGAGACATTGTGATAACAAATGCTATTCGAAGTTAAGCTTTTTGAGTCTGATAAAATTTCTGAACTAATGACGTCGTTGGTACATGCTACTGGCCTGTGCTGGTCGATGGGATTTGTCTGCGTGCACCTATCGTTGCACTCGACTTCTGGTTTTTTGAGTGACTATTACATTGCACACACTTGGGCTTGTACATATTAGCTAGTCCACACCCAAGGCAAAAAAATTGGCGTTCCTCCAAGCAGTCTTGGTACCGGTGTCCAGATTTGCGACAGTTCCAGCAGATCAATGATATTGCAGACACATCCTCATCAGATGCCCTAGTTTCCTCCTCAACCAATTCGTTCACGCCGTCGAGACAGATTCACCGATTTCGACATCTGTCTTCGCCCGACATCCTGAAAGAAAAATTCTCAACGCCGACATATCTCACGAAGCTCCGTCACAGAGTTTATTCTCAGATTCAAAATTTCATGTTGGATTCCAGGTATCAAGTTTTTTCTAAGGATTTCTACTAATACTCTCTCTTCCAGAGGCTCAGTTAATCTATCAGATATGTCTACAATCGATTCGTAAAAGGTATCAAAGTTTTCATTATGTTTCTGTTTTCTATCTCTTATCATCTCGCGGAAGTCAATATCAGTACGCGAATCCTTGTATTGTTTTCTCAAAGCAATACATAATTGCGGCCATCTAATCGTCGAAACCGACTGATGATATCGCCAAAACCAATCATTTGCTTTTGAATCAAATAAAGTAGAAATGTGATCACATAATAGGTCAAAATTTCCGCCTAGCGTTTGTTTAGTAAGAGAGTCTACTCTATACAAGAAATTATCCACTGACATTCCTCGAGAATCACCCGAAAATCGGATTTTCCAATTGTGAATTATGTGCCCTATTTTATCAGTACGCAATGAAGAAATATTCGCGTTATTTAAATTATGGATAGAATTATTAGGATGCACATTTTGTTGTGCAGATGATAACCCTAGCAATCTCTCCATACTTTGCTGTTCTATAGGTTGGTCACTATAAGCTGACCTACGCGGGGGTGATTCGGTTACCCTGTTATGGTTTAGTTGACTCGAGATTTGTAATCTCCGAAAACCTGCATCAATATTGGTTTCTATTAGCCTCGACATTGCTTCTCCTAGGCTGCTTAACATTTCTGCTTGCTGCGCACCTACCGCAGCTGCAACTATATTGCGAATCTGATCCCGTTGAATTTGCAGCGAGCTGGCCGATAAGGACATTGCGTCAGATTCAATTGCTTCATTTTTACTTTCAGGTGGTACGTCTATCTTCGTGCTAAAATTTATTTCCTTTTACGCCTTTGATCTAGTAATCATTGGGGGTGGTATTTCTCCCCCAGGGGTGGAAATTGAAATTATTTTCTTGCAAACAATACAGTTAGGTCTTAGTTTAAAATTTTTCTGAAAACACGATTTGTGAAGAGGGTGACCACAAGAAGGTATATACAGATATTTTGGGTCACTAATATTATGCCCGCATATTACACAGTCGTGTAGTTGTGACCCAGAAGGAAGGATAATCAAATCATCACTGTTCGCTGAAGCCATGGTATAGAAATTTCAATTATAAATTAAGCGAACTAAGGGAAGGAAAAAAATCAAAGCTTTACCTGTTGCTTGCTAGCAATCAAATGTACTGACCAAATACTTCCCTAAGGTGTAATTAGGAACAGACGAACAAAATAAAAATGGTTTTTGGTTTTTCTTGTTTAGGTTTTTGTTTTGTTTTTTTCCTATATATTTTGTTGTTTTTTTTTCTATTTTTTTATTTTATTTTTTTTTTTTGTAATTTTTTTTTTATTTAATAATCTCCTACCAGAAAAGAAATTCAGATCTCTTTTAAATAGAGTAATATATAAATGTAAGTACTAACAAGATTTTGAATTGATACCAAAAAAATATGTTAATTGGATTCTTTTTTTTAAGTGCCCTCTACTACAGTGAAAAATTGTACCAATAGCAATACAGTAATTTACTATGTTGTTTTGTTTTCTTTTGATTCCTTGGCAGACTGTTGAATAGGCTGATTAATAATTATTTTATTATATGATTTGGCAATGCATAGTATATTTTAATATGAAACCCAGAAAAGTAAGTTAAAAAACTATGACTTTATTGTATAGCCTGTCCGGCAGACGAAAACAAACGATGGGGGGTTGGTATCACCTTGGTTTAATAATTAGTAATAATTTTCCAAACCTCTTAGACAAACACGGGAAGACCACATCCTAAGGTTACGCTAACGGTCTAGACCCAGCATGTAACTATCCAAATCTAGCGATTCCAGAGAGCGCTCCTGAGAAGCGATTTGCCCTGAACTCAATGATGCCTATATGCCGAGTAAATGGGTTAATACTTAATAGTGAAATCAGTTAAATTCCAACTTGTATGGCATACAGAACCTAAACACAAATCTGTATCTATATATCTACTCATTTTGGGAAATAATTTTACTACAGAATAAGTAAATCAATTTGCATGCTTAAGGGGTAGAGAGGTAGATAACACGAAGAAGAAATGGACTTCAAATAGAAAATACACATGCATCGCCTGAATAGTTGTTAGAAGTGTTACCACAACCATAAGGCCCGCCCAACCATGTCCATGTAGTCTCCAAGAGGTCCGAATTGTACATGAACCCACTTCTACCTAGCTGATTCAACAGTCGCTTAAGGAATCAAAACTTTAAAAGCTTAGTGTTTCATCTTGAAAAGTTTTTCATAACAACTAATAATTTTATTCTTAACCATTTTCAATTCTTTATCGAAAACCAATTAAAGCTTACATAATAGAAGTTAAACTATGCTTATATTCGAAAAACAATTCATGTATGTAATTTTTTTCTTTTCTTTTTCAATTCATTTATTATTTTGGGTTGGTATCTTTATGTACCCCGATCGAAGGCAAAAATCACAGAAACGCATACCCGATGCCAAAGAACTCGCGGGTCATGTAAAATAAAATAGTGCAACTTCAACAACTTTACAATAAAACCATTATGATCGTTGAGCCACAACAATTACTTTAAACCAAAACCAATAAGGGTATAGGTTTAGAAAAAAAATAGGGAAACACTACCCCAAGGTACATACATATATTTACTGCAGCAATTAAAATTCTCAATCCAAATACCAGCAAGATGTGCGTTGCACTTAGCTAAAATCTAGCCAGTACGTGTAGTCATCGGTCTTACAGACATGTTTTTTTCTTTAACAGTTTTAGGGTGTAACAGTTCAGTATTATGTTACTAACAGAGAAACGAAAGTAATTTCCCCTGATATAGGAAATTTCTTCAATTTAACCAACCGATGAATACACATACACAGGCATATCTGGATCTTTACATAACAAGACGTTTTAAATGGACTTACGTGACTGTTGAAGCTCCAACGCTGAAAGATATCTTTCCGCCGGAACAGGAACGGTAGGTTTGGTTGACATCAGCTAGTTAAGAGTAATAGATGTGCCTGTTTTAGCTTTACCAGAATTTGAATTGATAAACTATTACTTTAGCACGGAGATTTATTTTCCTGGTACCAATTCTCTTCTGAGCTTCCCTAATTAGGTTGCACAACGGTTTTGATGGAACATTAATTTCTGTTTATACACTCTTGTTAATATTGTTTCTTTTGTGTGTTTTTCTTTTATATATGCATGTACTACATATTTTGCATATCATAGGCATGGATGCACATACATTGCTACATACCTATTTATATACATAGTTCGGTTTGTATGTTTCTTGTAATTATTGCCTTTAAGATCTTGGAATAAATTTATAGGCACGAAAAAAAAATATTGCTTTAAATATGTTGAATTCACTTTAAAAATTGAGTAATTTTTCCTTTACAAAATTTATAATTTCTTAATTATGTTATTATTACTTTACCCCAGCAAAATATATCTGTGATATTAGAATAATAAATAATTGTTTTTTTTTGTTTTTTTGACTGCGGATTTAGTTTAAGGGTTCTATGTCTTGTTTTATCTGGGAATTTTAATAACAATATGTTATCCACACAAGAGAGTTTTCTATAGGCTGGGTCATCTATTCCTAGGTAACTTCTGGAATATAACTACTCAAATTTGTTCAGGCTTGGGTTAACAGATTCCTGCACCGCTAGACTCCAAAGAATCTCTAGCACTCAGGTTTTGATTCGCTCCTTCACCAATAAATCACCATTTAATTATGGATTGCACCCGACTAGATTAGATTCCTTTTCTTCCCTTGAATTTAACTTTTAACTTGTTCACTGCTCAGCCGATAATCGTCTGACCAAGAAAAACCAAAAAACATCTCTATGTTGTACCGCAAGATTTTTTTTCTTACTTGAACACGTCATTTATTGGAAAAGCAATGTTACAAAAAAATTACTAATTGAATTCCTCTTAATTCTTTTCGATATTAAGCCCAGCAAACAGATAGGCTTGATTACTAATTCATGGTATTTTCTGAATATCATTCTTATTTCTCTCATGAAATGTAATTGAAACAGAAAGCACAAACATCTATAATAATAGTATGCTGAGTCATAAGGAACATTTTTCTTTTCATCGATATTTCTGATCTCAAAGAGCATTTAACTAGGTATGGATACTAAAACAGATTAACCTATTGCGAACGAAACTTTTGTGTACGTTGGGAAATTTTTACTAACTGCCTTGCCCTATCACTCTAATTAAATGAAGTCCCCGTGTAGAATTAGTGTAATTGTGGTTATGTTAAGTTACATTCGTACGAACCATTATAAGGCGGCTGTTAAAATTTGAATATACATGGACTATAATACAATAGATGTAGATGATAAAATTCAATCAGTGCTACAAGCGCCTCTACAGTGCTGACCCTTTGAGAAGGATGTGCAACGAGTTTAACAAATTCTATAAATTTACTGATTTTTGTTCGAGACCCACTACAATAAAAAACGACATATTAATCAACTTAAGCGCATAATTTTGTATGTCCCAAATTTTTGTAGATATTATTTTATGTTTACATCACTAATATGTAAAAATATATGTATACAATTTAAACTGTCTGTAAGGATCATTTTCCATAGACAAATAAATAAATAAAATACAAATATAAAAATAAATATATAGGAAGAGCACCGACATCTTCTCGACCTTCCTTAAACCGGTTATACCGCAAATGAACTTGTGTTCTGCTCATAGTAGACTCGCCAAACGCCACAGTCAACATTTCAAATGTCCTTGAGCATTTATTTAATCTCATTTTTTACACTAAACTTTTTTTGATCCATTTTTTCGAATAGCAAAAAATCGAAGAGCACACCAAAACACGACTAAATTTTTTATCTGTCAAAAACAAACTGACAATACAAAATGGCTTATATTACCAACATATATAACAGGCATATGTACCAACATAACAGAAAAAATGCGATAATCGAACATACGTAACTCACGAAAGATGAAAATAACAGTTATTTTTTTTATCATACCCCGTATATATATATATATATATATATATATATATATATATATATATATATATATATGTAAAGGTGTTAAAAGGGTTAAGGTTGCTTAGTTTCTGAATACACCACACATCGGTGTAGTCAGGTTGAAGTTTGAATAAGAGAGGCAGTCGTTAAAGAAGATCAATTGAATAAAGTCGTAAAACAATAGAAGTTGCCTTTTTGAAAGTTGTTTAAAGTTGCCTTTTATAAAGTTGTTCAATGGAAAATTACTTCAGAATTATTAATCTGAAAACCTAAAATTGTTTAATTAAAACTATTTACTTATAAACTATCTTAATTTAAATACCTACAGCCTTATGCAAAAAAACTTAACACAGAGTGGTAAACCAATGTTAAGCAAAATTCTTTAAAGTATCATGCAAAAACTGTTGTTAGCTTAACACACGTGTTGTAAACCGATGTTAACATCAAATAATTTAAAGTAGCTACTCATGTACTTTAAAGCGGTGTTAAATATTTTTTTCTTGGCAAATGTTTTGTGAAAACTTTTAATTAAAGCATTTCAGTTTTGTGTATTTTTATATTAAAAATGGATACATTAAATTTAATGAACAGAATCGGTAAAATTATTTATTACGATGTGAAAATTTTATTCAATGTGTAATTTTTACTTAGAACGTATAAACCAAATAGCGGGCTATTATCGGGCACGTACTTATAAAAGAGAAGTACCGTTTTAGCAAGGAAACAGTGAGGAAAATTGTAACATTGGTAAAACAAGACAGTGAAGTAGACAGCAGGGGATGTGGAACATCACCAAAATACAATTTTGGTAGCCATCCACTGATTTTTGAGCTGTATTATTGTGCGTTGACTATCGACACATTAACTGTTGAAGCTAAAAAATTTAAGAAATTTAAAAAAATTTTAAAATTTATATATACATATATATATATATATATATATATATATATATATATATATATATATATATATATTAAGGTGGTCGTTAAAAATTAAATTTCTTGAGGCGCCCCCTAAAAAGCTCCCTTTTGATGAAAAAACACTGGAAAAATTTTTTATACTATTTTTAAGTCGAGATAACACGTGCGTCAAGATGATTCAAGTTAATTTTTGGGTAATCTCCTGTTTTTTCAGGAAACTTCTTGTTAAGTATAAAGTAAAAATTATTTCAAAATTGGAAAAGTTTCAACAATGAAATACTTTCAGTATTATCATTCTCTGTGGGGAATTTCAAATTATAGTTTTAGAAAAATGAGATGGCGTAGCGGCCTCGAAATCAGTACTGATCCGTTCTGCTGGTTTGATGATTATTGAAAATATTCTTAATATTCCAATCTTAATATAAAAAATAATAAATAGAATTTGAACAAATTCATTTATTAATAAAATAATAAAAAATCATTTGCAGTCATGCAGATTCGAACTTAAGCCCAAAAAAGTTAACAATTTACATTACAAAGTTCGACTAATAAAAATTCATACATAATTTAAAACATTGCGGGGGCACGCGCACTTGTTCATTGTAAATTGACAACTAAATTCAATTACTTGAACATAAATAACAAAGAAGCTTTAGCAATCAGCAGCCGATGGCTCTGTAAAAAGCGAAAGAGATACATGGAATATTGGGAATATTAATCGTCAGGGTTGGGGAATTTCGTACTAAACAAAAAGGTAATAACTTAAAAATATGAATGTGATAACTTCTCATATTCAATTTTCGTTAAAATATTGGTTAAATAGTTGATATTCCTACTAACTAGCACCACTTGCAAAAGTGGAAAAATTGAACAAAGAACGCTGATGAGATGGCGTAGCGGCCTCGAAATCAGTACTGATCCGTTCTGCTGGTTTGATGATTATTGAAAATATTCTTAATATTCCAATCTTAATATAAAAAATAATAAATAGAATTTGAACAAATTCATTTATTAATAAAATAATAAAAAATCATTTGCAGTCATGCAGATTCGAACTTAAGCCCAAAAAAATTAACAGTTTTAGAAAAAGTTCAAAATTCTTCGTGATTTAAGCTTATCTTTTAATTTTTATCATATTTTTAGTTTTTTATACGTCTGTGAGCATTCATGTACAGGTTATTTTCATGAAAATGCTTTAAAAAATTGCGGATGCACATGCGCTGGATAAATTGTATAAAGGCGTCAAATCATTCTCTGTCGATAAGTTACTAACAGGGGCATATACGTCTGTAGTTTTTGTATAGTCCACTTTGCAAAATTTGGATCAGCTGTTCTATATAAATCATTCACTTAACGTTGTTATAATTAAAACATCTGATCTTGTATAAGTAATATTGTTTATTACTTATCCAGTTCACTTGGGAACTAAATTGTATCTTTTGTTAGAAGTTACTGAGTTATTTATTATTATTAGTAAAGTCTTACATGAGGTGCGAATTTAAGGTTAAACATCGAACATTATAACGATACTATTTTCGTAGTGTCATTTTTCCTTCATAATGGAAAATAAAATAGAAAACTTATTTTTAATCGGAGAAACACATCATGAAATTGCGGGAAATCAAATTCCGTCTAATTTACAAGCATTGAAATTTTTGTTTTACAACACCCGAATACTGAAACATAGTTTAAGAGTCGGTGAAAGTTTAGTGAATGATGAATTGATTACTTTTTTTTTTTTTTTTTTTTTACGAGTAGGACCAGCACTCAGGGGATGACCCCTATATATGCAATGCATTGCGCCAGAACTGAAAACGAGGGGATAGTATTGAGGGGACAGATTAGGAAAGATGAGACGATAGACAGTTTTTTTGTAGCTATTTCAACCTTTTGCTTCGCCGGCTAATTTTTGCTACAGGGCCGACGAAGGTGGGTGCTGTTACTCTGCTTTTTTAGTACATGATAGTGTCGGTCGCTGCCAATTATGTTCAGTGATCAGTGACTATGCCTTCATCATTGAAACAGGCTGGCAACAACTAACACAAGCACGCACTAATGCTGCTTAGAAGAATTCAACACAATATTTCATGACTCAGCGCGGGCTCGAACTCACGACCCTCCGCTTCATAGTCTCGTGTTCTACTACTTCAGCCAACAGCACCCACCAAAAGTGAAAATTCCAACACAACAAAAATCTCGGTGTATGAAAAAAATTTATGATTTATACAACGATTGGAGAAGCTTACAGAAAAACTCATCAAGACGAAATGATATTCAGGAAAACAATGAAAAAGTATTTTTATCACATTTAAATAATTTTTTGATATAGCACACAGTGATGTTTTAACAATGGTTGATGACAGTACAAAAAGATTTTTATTAAATCAACGTGAACCGAATCGTGTTGGATTTATTGACGACGTTGAAGATATATCTGGTAAGTATTAATATAAATCGGAAAAAATGTTTTTGCTGTCAATATAGAAAAGTCTGAGCCAACTTCGCAGTATGAATCATCCCCATCATCATTCAGTCAAGAAAGTCTTCACAGAGATTCTAGTTTCATTATGGACTTGGGTGAAGAATCGCCACCATTGAAAAGGTCTCGTGGAACAATAGACATTCTGACTCCAAAATTATGTACCATGTTAGATAAGTGCCAAACTAGTGATCGTGATGCAACAGGCCTACTCATTGCATTTCTTGAAGCTGTAGAACTTGATGCAACCCACTACATTGTTAATCGAACATCGATAAAACAAAAACGCGAAAATTTCAGAAAAACAAGAGCGGCGGAAATCCAAACAAGATTTGCAAATAAAAATCTTCGTAGATTGATTGTTCACTGGGACGGTAAACAATTACCTGATATTACTGGCAGGAATTTCGTAGAACGTCTTCCGATCATAGTTTCATTTGAAAATCAAACTAAAATTCTATCAATACCAGCGTTAGAAAATGCTACAGGCCAAGCAATGGCAAATGCAGTTTCTGATGCTCTTCAAGAGTATGGAGTCAGTGATTTAGTAGTCGGTTTATGTTGTAATACTACTATATCAAATACTGGAGAATATAATGGTGCAGCAGTTTTAATTGAGCATTTGTTAGAGAAAGATCTTCTTATTTTGCCATGCAGACATCATATATTTGGGGTTGTATTGAGAGCTGTATTTGATAGTAAGTTAACTAATGTTGCTGGACCAAATGTGCCTATATTCGCTCGATTCAAGAAAGAGTGGGATGGATTAGACCTAACTCAACTTAAGAGTGGAATAGCGGATCCCTTGATTCGTAAATTATTAGAAAATTCATTAAGCAACAACTTACTTTGAACCATGATAAAAAAGATTATTAGAACTGCTAGAATTAAGCTTGCTATTTATTGCAATAATACCTGATAATATCACGTTTCATACTCCTGGAGCTATGCATCAGGCTAGGTGGATGGCTAAGGCAATATATTCATTGAAAATTTTTCTGTTACGATCTACTTTTAAACTAAAGTCTACGGAAGAAAAAAGCCTGGCCATGATTTGCGTGTTCATTGTGAAAATTTATTTACGAATATGGTTTGTCGCTGCATCATCGATCAAGGCACCGAACTGTGATTTTCAGTTGATAAAATCTATATATAACTTTCAGGCAATAGACAAAAATATATGCGAGAGTGCTTTAGGTAAAATTTTAAACCATTTGTGCTATTTGAATCCTGAGAATTGTTTATTGGCTTTATTCGATGATGATGTAGATACGGAAACGAAACAGAAAATGGTTAAAAATGTGATAGAATTATCACAAAATGCAGATAAACCTGATTCATTAGACAGCAATGATAAACAAGTCCTTAGGAAGGCTGTAGTATCTCGGGCGGATATCCCAAAGTTATTTGACGAAGGATTAGAACAGTTTATTAATGCAACTTCTATCAATTTTTTCCATAAACTTGGGCTAAATACAAGCTGGTTGACTGAAAATTGTCAAAATTGGTTAGAAGACTCTAATTATCAAGAGTGTTTGTCGGCTGTAACAAATTTATCAGTGGTTAACGATGTTGCAGAACGAGGTGTTAAACTAATGCAAGAATAGAACGATTTATTCACAAAAGATGAAAAACAAAAGCAATTCCTCATTCAAATTTTAGAGGATTACAGAAGCAAAGGCATCAAGACAACGAAAGAAAGTTTACTTAAGGATTGGAATGATGAAAATTAAAATTAAATTTGAGTAAATTTTGTAATAAAAAAAATATTAATTGCAATATCAAAAATTTTTTTAATAAACAGACCTTATTGTTCGGAATCAGGGCTGCCAGATATTTTTCGTGAAAAATCACCAAATTTCCCAAAAAAATCGGCATTATCGGCACTTTCATTTCTTAAAATCCGCAAAAAATCGGCATTAATTAAAAAACTTATTTTGAAATATAAACAAAAACAATTCAATATAATTTATTAAATATTATACATAAAACAATATGTATAGATCAATAAATTTGCACCTCACAAGGTTTCAAATTATTTTGGGGTTTCGTTTAAGCTCCCAATTGGCAATTTAAAAGAAACGATTTTATTCATTTAGAATGACTTTTACTTAAAAAAAATACATAAGATCAACTTGCTTTTTATAAAACAGTATAAAATAATTAAAAAAGATGTATGGTGTCGTGGGACACCGGATAGGAACGCAGTTCCTTATTATAAAAATATTAATTTTAAGTTCTATTCGAGGTATAAAGAAAATAATTATTCGGGTATACATTTTTTATTAGGATTTTTCTTTTCGCAAATCAACGAAAATACAGAATCAGTTTTGTTCCCAAACGAAATTGAATTCTGTCACGGCCCGGCTGCGTATGATTAATAATTGTTTGTATGGAATTGTATTACTCATACGTCTTAAACATTGAGTTAGAAACAAAATATCTTACGTTACGGACGTTTCTTTCCGGTTAGGGTACCCCTCCGCAACGTCTCATAAGGAACTTCGTTCCAATTAAAATATATACGTCTTTTCCAATAGTATTTCAAAATTTTGCTATTATATTTCAGAATTTCCTAAAAATTAACTCTACTCGTGGGTTCTAAAATAGGAGTTACAATATACAATTAAAAATTTAGAATATTATCCTAAAATTTTTGAACAAAATTCGTATATATAATACAAAAATTGGAAATAATGTGGTTTTCATAAAGCAATCATATATATTAGATTTTGACATTTTTATTAAATCGTTATTTATTTCGCAATTAGAGTTTTTCATTTTCAAATAATCTTTAGAATAAAGAATTCCTTCTTTTAAAGTTTTATTTTCTAAGGAACATCGGAATTTCGTGCACACCTACAACAAGGCAATTGAATTGTTATTAAAAGAAGAATTATATAATAAAAGATGTTCCACACTATTATTAAAAAATCGGCATTTTTTAGGGGTAAAATCGGCAAATCGGCATATTGAAATTTTTATAGTAAAAAATCGTCAAAATGCCGATAAATCGGCATTTCTGGCAGCCCTGTTCGGAATATTTATTGCTATTTTCATTAACTATCGTATTCTCATGAATTCGAGTTCTGTGATTGTTTATATTTTGTATGAAATCGTTTTTATTATTAGAAATCCTAAAAAAACATGATTATATGCAAAAATTAACTTAAATCGTCTTAAGGCACGTGTTGTCTTGACTTAAAAAAATTATAAAAAATTTTTCCAGTGTTTTTTCATCAAAAGAAAGCTTTTCAGGGGGCGCCTCAAGAAATTTTATTTTTAACGACCACCCTAATATATATATATATATATATATATATATATATATATATGTATATATAAATATATATAATATATATATATATATATATATATATATATATATATATATATATATATATATATATATAGATATGCATATGTGATGTACATAACTTTCTGCCACTTCCACCCATGCTTTTTTCTTTGAATGGTTGGTATTGTTGTCCGTATTTTTGTTTTCAATGACTTTTACCTTCTTTCTTATGAGTTCCTTAAGCAGCATCTATGACGGTAAATACCATTCAAAGTATTAACACACATAATGTAAAAACAATAAAATTAATAGTGATGTACATGCAATCAACACAAGTAAAGAATGGTTGTTTTTTAAATAATCGGTTTAAACCCTTAACAAAAAATGGCGTATTTATTATTTTGCACTATTATAAATATCTTTAGTGTATGTTTTTTCTGTAGTATACATATTATTTTGCATATAAAACATTAAAAATGTTATTTTATGTTAAAAATATACAAAACATTGTTAAAACATCCGACTGTCAGGCTGAATTAGTACTCACTATTTTGCATAGTTAACTACAAAGAGACAAGAGAGAATGATGACGTTGCCAGTATCAACAAGTAAAATTATTTGAAGTATGCAATAGTTAACGCACTGTTTTTGCATATAATTTTTTAACATAGGTATGTTAGCTTTAAAGTAGCTGTTAACTAACGTGAACTTCAAGCATCCATTAAGATTTTTTTTGCATAAGACCGCTAATCGTTAAAATTACTCTCCCTATATAAATTCCTATATCAAATAAATACAACGTGAACTAATAGAATTTGAAAAGGAAATTAAAGCTTTTTATTTGGTTCGAATTACATCACATATTTACATTTGGAGGCTCAACCGGCCGTGAATTAGCCGAGAAGATTGCAGTGGAAAGTGCTCTAATACCTACAACGAATGAAAAAAAAATATTTAAATCATCTATAAAATTATTTAACAAACACCAAAAGTGTTGAAATCCATAGTTGCAAGAAAATTGTGAAACATTTAAGATTTGCCTATTAAATACATTAAAAACTACAAGAAGAATACTGCGTCGAAATATTTGCTGATTCAAAATTGTTTATATAAAAGTTATTGCTTAAATAAGTGCGAATAAGGGTTACACAAAAAGAAAATCGGATGATGCAACGGTATTTCATACAATTCTAGAAAAAATCCAGAATTATAGAAAAAACAGCGAAATAAAATAAATACACATACATAAAACGAAAGAGAAGCAAAAAAGAAGGAGACCAAAGTTTTATCCGTGTTAAGCTGTAAATATATATACGCACATGTGAATAAGTTTCATAATTACATTTTAACCAGGAATATGTAATGAATAAAGATAAAAAGATCAAAGCAAACAAGTAAAAGTGCTATA
Organism: Linnaemya tessellans; assembly: GCA_951800035.1. Classification (NCBI taxonomy): domain Eukaryota; kingdom Metazoa; phylum Arthropoda; class Insecta; order Diptera; family Tachinidae; genus Linnaemya; species Linnaemya tessellans. The sequence goes on from OX637537.1 coordinate 39,578,433, forward strand.
TTCGGCTATGTCCTTCATAGATGTAATTCTTTTTCCTTTCTTGCTAAAACAGGAAGTAGGTTTAATTAAAAGATGTAACATACATAGTTTTACTTGACAAAAAAATTAAAATTTTTAAACTTTTTGGTCACTTTCATGTACCATAAAATATTTTATTTGTTCAACCCTGGAGTCGAAATTTTGATTTTTTAAGATTTTAATACCAATTTTGTTCTTCCTGAATTATAAAATAGTTTGAATTAGCAAAAACAACAACGTCAATTGCCAATTTGGCTACTTTTATATATTTTAATTTCCCAACCCTAGAAACAAAATTTAAATTTTTTTACCAATGCAACTCTTAATGAGGCATGAAATAGTGTTATTTAAGAAAAATTTAAAATTTTTAACCATTTTGGTCACTTTCATGTACTATTAAATATTGCACTTGTCCATCCCTGGATTCGAAATTTTATTTTTGATACCAATTTTGTTATTCCTAAATTATAAGACAGGCTTAGTTAGCAAAAAAAACAACATCAGTTGCCTGTTTGATTACTTTCACGTATAAAAAAAATGCAATTTCTCACCCCTGGAAGCAAAATTTGAATTAGAAAACGTTTTTTTAGCCAGTGGAAATCTTCATGACGTATAAGGAGGTTTTGTTAAAGAAAAACTTAAAATTTTTAACAGTTTTAGTTACTACAAGTACTACAAAATACGGAATGGGCCGAAAATTTTTTTTTTAATTTTCCATCCCTGGAAAAAAATTTATTTTTTTAGTTTTTAATAGACCATTGAGGCTTCCCAAAGCACGAAATAGGTTTAATTGACAAACATTAAAAAAAATTTATTTTTGGTATAAATTTTGCGTCGGGAAATAGGTGTAAGCTTCCCAGCTCTGGAACTATACTTCGGATCTTTCTGAATTTCAATAGCACTCTATTTGAGTTCATTTCCAATCCAACGGTCCAAAAACGAAGTCTCTAGCTCTTCTAGGGGCTTGGGAAAACCGATTTAACGTACAGACGGACGGATAGACGGACGTCGCTCAATCGTCATCGTTATTCATAAGGACCCAGAATATATATACTTTATAAGGTCCTATATTGGTATCGAAGAAATTACACGCGAAATGACAAACCTATATATACCCTTTCACTTTTTTGTGAAATGTATAAAAAAGTGAGTGATAAAGAAGCATACAACACAAGAGCGAGAGTGAAAAGTACAACAACAAATACACAAGAAACCTCTCTCAGTGCACAACACCAAAAGGAATTAAACTCACCACGAAATATTATTCAAACCAACGGGCTTTCAGAAAGAGGTTTAAAAGAAAACTGTGAAAACTTTCATGCTTTAGAATCATTGGGAAAAATTGAGAATATTACAGTTCAAGAAGAATTCGAAGGATCAGGTGACATTGAAAGAATAGGTTTGGAAACAATTGATCAGAATTTTGAAGAAACTGAAGGTGAAAACAAAGAAGTCGGGCATAAAGAAGTTGTTAATAAAATCGGTATTATTGCAAATGATCAATTAAGTGAATTAATAAGGTTGCTATCTATAAAAATAGCAAAAGAAGAAAATGTTGATGAAAAAATTAATATTTCGGTCGAAAGTTTTGCAAAAATTATACCCGATTTTGATGGTAAAGATATGCCAGTAAAATATTGGTTAGATACATTTGAAAGTAATGCATCTGCTTACGAATTGACAGAAAAACAAAAATATGTGCAGTCGCGTAATAAAGTGTCGGGAACAGCTAAATTGTTTTTAGAAACATTGGATGTTAACAATTATGACGAACTAAAGCACCAATTGATAAGCGAGTTTAGCAAAACGTATAATTAAATTATGTATGAATTTTTATTAGTCGAACTTTCTTATGTAAATTGTTAATTTTTTCAACGGGCTTAAGTTCGAATCTGCATGACTGCAAATGATTTTTTATTATTTTATTAATAAATGAATTTGTTCAAATTCTATTTATTATTTTGTATTAAGATTAGAATATTAAGAATATTTTCAATAATCATCAAACATGCAGAACGGATCAGTACTGATTTCGAGACCGCTACGCCATCTCATCAGCGTTCTTTGTTCAAGTTTTCCACTTTTGCAAGTGGTGCTAATTAGTAAGAATATCAATATTTAACCAATGTTATTAACGAAACAAATTCATTTATTAATAAAAAATCATTTGCAGTCATGCAGATTCGAACTTAAGCCCGTTGAAAAAATTAACAATTTACATAAGAACGTTCGACTAATAAAAATGCATACATAATTTAAAAACATTGCGGGGGCACGCGCACTTGTTCATTGTAAATTGACAACTAAATTCAATTAACTGAACATGGCTCTGGAAAAAGCGAAAAATATACATGGAATGTTGGGAATATTAATCGTCAGGGTTATGGAATTTCGTACTAACCAAAAAGGTAATAACTTAAAAATATGAATGTGGGAACTTCTCATGTTCAATTTTCGTTAATAACATTGGTTAAATAGTTGATATTCCTACTAACTAGCACCACTTGCAAAAGTGGAAAAATTGAACAAAGAACGCTGATGAGATGGCGTAGCGGCCTCGAAATCAGTACTGATCCGTTCTGCTGGTTTGATGATTATTGAAAATATTCTTAATATTCCAATCTTAATACAAAATAATAAATAGAATTTGACCAAATTCATTTATTAATAAAATAATAAAAAATCATTTGCAGCCATGCAGATTCGAATTTAAGCTCGTTGAAAAAATTAACAAAACGTATAATTGTAATGAAGTGCACAAAATGTTGAGTGGCAAACGCAAACTAGAAAGCGAATCGTTCCACGAGTACATGTTGCAGATGTGCAAAGTTGCAGCATTAGGCAAGTTTGATGAACTTTCAATAATTCGGTATATAGTAGAATATCAACTATACGGTGCAACATCGTTCAAAGAACTCCGCGAAAAATATGAAATTTACGAACATATGAAGAGCGATTTTTGTTATGAAAATAAAAACAAACAATACAATGGTGTAAATGTGAAAAAAGAAAGATGTTTCAACTGTGGTTCCACAGATCATAAAAGATCTGAGTGTGGAACATCTTCAAAATGTTTCAAGTGCAACAAATTTGGGCACATAGCCAGAAACTGTGCTTTAGGCTCATTTAATAAAAAGCAAGTTGAAAAAAGTGTAAATGTCATTGTGGACAACAGTCAAAGAACTTAAATGCCTGGTTGATACAGGTTCTGACGTTTCGGTAATGCGCGAATATATGTTTAAGACAAACTTTGAACAGTGTAATTTGCTAGATAGCAATTATTTACTTTTCGGTTTCGGTAATAAAAAGACAATACCGCTTGGACGTTTTAGTGGAACTGTTACAGTGGATGATATACAAATAGATCACGATTTTATTGTTGTTTCTGATAATGCGGTTAAATGTGATGCCATTTGGGCCACGATTTTCCAAAGAAGTTTAAATTTTATGGTGATGAAAAAGGATTTACTTTTGAGAATAAAAACTTTCACGAATTTACTAACGAGCTTAACGAGTATAATATTAATACTGTAGACATCGATGTCGATAATGTACATAAAGAAAAAGTCGAAACTTTAATAAGGGCATATAAACCGATCGTACCGCACGAAGAATCTCCAATATCAATGAAAATAACGCCAAATAATGAAATGAGCATGAAACAATAGGAGCAGATACTGAATTCCCAAATCGCAGAGTGGTTGGAGAAAGAAATCATCAGAGATTCAACATCACATATGGCCAGTAGAGTTGTGGATAACTAAAAAGAAAAGCGGTGACTATCGAGTCTGCATAGATTATCGTCAGTTGAATAAAATGGTGTTAAAAGATTGTTTTCCGGTGCCCATTATAGACAACGTTTTACTTAAGTTGCAAAAGGCAAAGTTTTTTATTGTGATGGATCTTTAAAACGGCTTCTTTCATGTTCCTATTCACGAGCATAGTAAAAAATATACAGCCTTCATCACAAAACAAGATTTGTACGAGTTCAACAAAGCACCATTTGGTTCTTGCAACTCGCCAGCCAGTTTCATCAGGTATGTAAGTTATACTTTTCAAAAACTGATTAACTCAGACGTCATGGAGCTGTATATAGATTATAATATTATATATGGCGAAACAGTTGAGGAATGTTTAGACAAAATAAATCTCGTTTTAAATGCAGCCGCTAGGTTTGATTTAAAATTTAAATGGTCAAAATGTTCCTTTATAAAATCTAAAATCGAATTTTTGTGCCACAGTATTGAAAAAGGCTGCGTTTCACCCGGCGAAACAAAAACAAAAGCTGTTGGAAAATTTCCAATACCGAAGAACATCAAGGACGTACAAGCTTTCCTTGGCTTGACTCGTTATTTTAAAAAGTTTGTGCAATGTTATGCCCATATAGCAAAACCCTTAACTGACTTGTTAAAAAAAGACGCACGATTTCACATAACTACTAAAGAATTAACAGCAATCGAGCAGTTGAAGACAGTCATCACTAGCGAGCCAGTTTTGAAAATTTACAACAGAAATGCCGAAACAGAGCTGCACACAGATGCGTCTAAGGAAGGTTTCACTGCAACTCTTTTGCAAGTTTTTAATGGAAGACTACACCCTGTTTTTTATTGGAGCAAACGAGCTTCACCACAAGAAAGAAAACTGCACAGTTGTATCATGGAGGTAAAAGCAGCTTACCTTGCATTCAAAAAGTTTCGACACTATCTGTTGGGCATTGAATTTAAATTAGTCACTGATTGTTCGGCGTCCAAGCAGACAACATCAAAAAAAGATATCCCAAGTGACGTAGCGCAGTGGATCATGTACCTGCAAGATCAAGATTTTTCGTATACTGTTGAATACCGATCAGGAAGCAGAATGAAGCACGTAGATTCCTTAAGCAGATACCCAGTTATCGTGATGGTAATCTCCTCAGAAATAACACCCCGTATTAAGCGTATGCAGCAAACTGATGATTATATTAAAGCAATATCGTCAATACTTCAGTTGCATCAGTGTGAAGATTTTAAAGTCAAAGGTATTTTAGTGTATAAGGCAGTAAATGGAAATGATGTGCTCCTTGTCACGACAATGGCCACTTTTCTGCAGACTATACACATTGACCACTTGAGGGCAATGAATTCAACGTGTAAACAGTACAAATACATTCTGGCTGTAGTCAACGGTTTTTCCAAATTTGTTTGGCTATTCACCACAAGGACAACCAACACTGATGAAGTTGTGAAGAATCTTTCGATATGGTCTAACAGGAGGGGTGCAATAACGCCTTAGGAAGTAAGGCCTTTATTGCGAAAAGGGCTTTATTGCACTTTGAAAGTGACATATGGCCTTTATTGAAATTTAGCCAATGGTGCAATAAAGCCTTTATTTTATATTATTTATTTATATTATATTTTATACACAAATATTAATTTAACTGCAACAATATTGAAAATCTTTGCTTTATAAAGTTTTTCTGCGTGGCGGCCTGTGGCCGCTCTTAGGGGTTTTCTCCTCCATAGGACGCGGCAGGTGGCTTCGCTGAATACAGTTTTCCTGTGCGCGTCTCATTATCTTCCGTAGTGTGACGCGCATATATATATATATATATATATATATATATATATATATATATATATATATATTACATTGTAACGAGCAAAAGGCGCACGCCTTGTGTTTGCTCACATGTAAGCATGTTATTATTCTTTATATTTTATTACTCGCTTGTTTATATTATTTACTTATACAAACTAAATGAAGTGTATTGGAATTTATGTATATTATATTTTGCTTTGCCTACTAAGTAAAATATTCAAATTAGCGGTATATATTGATAACCATTTACACACGTACATATGTATGTATGTACATACATGCACAACGATCTACTGTAAGAAAACTTGTTTTTACATTTAATTTGTTCTTAAATATAATGCTGCTGCATTCCATTTGTTATGCTTTGCTTTTCATACATCAATGAGGCAATTCACACTGGATGAATTTTTAGTCCGCTTAATTTTGGTTCTTTTCAAAACACACTGGATTAATTCATCAGGCATAAAATTGGATACGTATACACAGCTTTATGTGTGTTAGTATTTTTATTTTTTTATTATATCTTTCGTTCGCTGTACACATTTTGAAACAATCTTAGCGCAAATATGGTTGGAATAAGTGATGAAAATTGGCAATAATCTTAGGAGGAATTTCTAGTGCCTGTAACTTTGAAGCTGCATCATTACGTCTAGAACAGATGTAGGCAATGTGGGTGAGCACAGTTCACATGTATATAAATTCGCTCTTGAGAGTCATACGTATTTGTAGTTACTCACAAATCACAAAAATTGTGATTCACATGTCAGTCAATCACAAGCTTCCAACCAAGACGGTTTACAAAATTGTGAGAGACACACACAAACTCAAAATGATGATGTGTTTGTGCCTATATCTGGTCTAGAAGATGAGAAGGCAAAGAAAAGAGGCGATACACATTTGAGAAAATGTATTCCGGTTGAAGAAAAATTGGAGAAACCTTTAAGGAAATTGCCGAAAATAGTAAATTGTCTGCACCCTATTTAAGATCAGCTATGATTACGATAACCATGTTTTTCAATGCAAAAAGAATGACATTTAGAATTGTAATAAAAATTGTATTCACTAATTATAAACAATTGCATATATTAATGTTTTTTAAGCAACAAAATATGTCCAAATATATTACAGTAATTTGATAAAAAGATTTTAATTTCTGCACACTCCATTTGGTGGAGATAATATTGTATTGGTGATTATAACTTTTATTGTATTGAGAAAATAAGACTTTTAATATAGGAGTTTGAAGAAAACAAAATTAATAGTCAAAAAAGAAAAAAAGGACACATCAATTAAAAAAAGGACACCTTCATTTTTTTTTAATCTAAAATAGAAAAGTGAATTTTTAAAGGTACATTCATATAAGTTTATTTCGTCACCAGTAAAAGTTATTTAAGTAATTTCAGTAAAATTTTGCTGAAATTTTCAGTAACCAAAAATTTTTACGGTTTACTGACATAACTTTTAGTAGTTACTAAAATTACTGCAAAAACTTTTATAAGTTTCTGAAATAACGGAAAACCCCTTCCTGACTCATTTATCAATTTTAATGTTTGTTGGCGGTGGCATGACATAATGTCCATGGACATTATGTCACCCCAAAAAGTGACATTATGTCCATGGACATTATGTCACTTCTCGTAGCGACATAATGTCCATATACAAAGTGTCGTAAAGTCCATGGACATTATGGCACTTTTTTGAATTGAACCCTTCCAAACTACTTGTAGTTCTTATTTCCTCACCATGGGCAGAAAATCCACAGGGGGTTATCTGAATGAAAAAATTTTACGAGTTAGAGAATCAAGAATTAGCTTAACTAAATTTTCATAAGATACGTTATTCGAATCATTGTAGAATATAAAAATAAAATATGGTTACCGACTTTTTTTTTTATTTTACAATGATTCGAATAACGTGTCGTGTGATAAATGTTTTTTCAGCTTATATATAAAATAAATTGCAGAGATATAAAAGAAAAGATTTGAAAAAATCGGCGCCGAAATTTTTTCATTCAGATAACCCCCTCTGGATTTTCTGCCCATGGTGAGGAAATAAGAACTACAAGTAGTTTGGAAGGGTTCAATTCAAAAAAGTGCCATAATGTCCATGGACTTTACGACACTTTGTATATGGACATTATGTCGCTACGAGAAGTGACATAATGTCCATGGACATAATGTCACTTTTTGGGGTGACATAATGTCCATGGACATTATGTCATGCCACCTTTGTTGACGCGACCAACACTCTTTTGTTTCGAAATTCATGTTTACACAAAGATGGACAACTAAAGACTAACTGCTGTATTCACAAAAATTAATGTGTACTGCAAGTGAGCTTTAAAGTAAAAATTTCATAGAAAATTTATTTTAAAGTGTTGATCAAGTCCACTTTATTTTTTGTGAATACTGCTGTAAAAAACGCTGTGTAAAAAACAAAACGCAGAAGCTGTGATTTCATAAGTGTGTATGTATTAGTTTTGTTCTGCTAGTGCGGGGTTGAAGCTGGTTGAAAAATTATGCCAACCAAAAACTACTCTCTTCACCGAAAATGCCTACACAGAAAAAACAAAATGACCTACACGAAATGTTCAGAAATAGTCAAACTGAATGCCTATAGGCACATTTACTACGGCCCTTTAGAAATTCGTTCAAGTCTTTTAAGACCGAACGCAAATGTTGCTTTTTAATACGCAGTGTTCAGTGCGTAAATATGGATTTTGTTTCGACTGAACGTAAAATGTATGCTTCTCCATACGCAAACTAACTGCCTGTTCGCCGATATCGAAAGCTATCGTTCGATCGAATAAATTACATTTAAAACAAAAACAATTTTTTAAATTTGTTTTTGCTTTAAATGTTATTTATTCGATCGAACGATAGCTTTCGACATCGGCGAACAGGCAGTAAGTGTTTTGTTCAGATATTTTACAACTTTCTACTTAATTTTTAGATGAACTGTCATTCACTGAATGAAATATTTAGTAATTTTTGTCATAGAAAATATAAAATGTTTCGATCAAAGAAATGATTTGCTTTACATGTCATATTAGTTTTGATTTTCATTGTGATAAATTGTAGCCATGGAAGAATTGCTGGAGGAATTTAGTTTGCAATATCTTTTGCCAGAGTTAAAAGGTAAGTCAGGTGTGTTTTTTTATAATTATTTATGTACATACATATATGTACATATGTACATATTATTTTATAGCTATAAAATTTTATGTCATTGTTTTTTAGAAGCAGGAATAGAATACCGGCACTTGCAGTTCTTAAATGAACGCGATATTGCTGATGCAATAAAAAAGGTAGGCCCAAGAGCAGAATTTCGCGAATATATATATATATATATATATATATATATATATATATACATATATATGTATATACATATATAAATATATATTTATACAAATTTTTCTTTCAACAGCCCTTGAAGAATCTGAATAAAAGCAAACGCATATTCTCTGAAAAGGTAAGCAGTTAATTTTGTAGTTGTTACCTCTTATGTATTATGAATGTATATTCTTTCATTGTTTCAAACGTTGGCAGAGTTTTTGTCATGTACAAATCAGTGTTACAAACTTTTATAATAAAACGAATTTTTGTCCTCTGAAACCAGGGATAAACTAATAAATATAATTTTGGAAAACACTTTTCTGAATGAGAAAAAACTGACCCCATCCGATTTCAAGTTTCGGCAAGTAATCAATTGAAAACAATGGAAAAATTTATGTGCGGTATTAAAATTTGTAAAGAGTTTCTGCATTATATGTATAAGTCTTCAAAATATGAAAAATATTAATAAATGAATTAAAAATAATCAAATGGTTCTTTGTCTGATAAATAACCAAACTCGCGTTTGGATATTGAACGCTCATAGTTTATTTTTGAACACACGTTTAGTTTACAAGAAATTGAATGTGTATTGTTATTTGTTGAATATACATTTAGTAATGCTATAACTAAACGTCCATAGTATATTTTTGAACCCGCGTTCAGATTTGTGTAAGCTGAACTTTAGAAAATAAAAAAGTGAATGCACGTTTGTCACGAGTCTGAACGATTTATTTAGTTTTCTACTACAAGCGTTTACGGTGCAGAAAACGTAAGAAATGTTCAGAAAAACTGCACATTAGTTCGGTTTTATACTACGTAATTTTTTCTGTATACAAGCTGCCATGTTATGCCAGCATAATTAATCCAGTGTAAATTGCCTCAATCGCTAACAGTTGGCATGTACACATGTAAATACATAAGCCCTATTCACAATCTTGTGCAAATGGTCGTGCATCATTGCATTTGCAAAATAATTGTACTCTACAGCATCAAAATACATTGAAAATGCTCTCAAATACTCTCTCAATTTTTTTTTAGGAGTAGGACCAGCACTCAGGGGATAACCCCTACATATGCAGTGCGTTGCGCTGGAAATAGAAAATAGGTTTTGGGAAGAAGGATAAAGGGAGTAGTGTTTGTGGATATTCGACTTGAACCCCTCAAATTGTAAGTGGCGAGGAAGACATCTGCAGGTAGTTTGTTTCAAATACGGACTGTTCGGCCAAAAACGAATTGTCTCTGTAATGCGTAGTGCGATCAGCGTGACCGTCTGTGCAACTAAAGTATCACTTTGCTACTTTTCTGACCTTCTTGCTACTTTTAATACTTTTAGTGCCACTTTTTTAAAATGTGCTAAATCTGCTACTTTTTGTTATACTCTGCCCCTTTTTAGAAATACCATCATATCTGTTGATATCATTTTGCTTCTGTAAGCATTATTTCTTATGACAGCTTATTTCGTATTTCAACCTATACGAAAGCTAAAGTGTTTGCAACAAAGTACATACATACAGCCATGATCCAATAATACAGGTCTGTGCAAGAGGGCAACTGATTGTTTGTTTTCATGCTGTGTTTGCCAAATTTCATACAAAAAAACCTAAACAAAATTTTTTATGTATAGAATTATATATTATTGATTTGTTATATTCTTTTTTATGTATAAATTTTAAATAAAAGTTGTAATAACAATTAACTTTTTTGTGAATGTTTTCGTTTTGTTTTTAGTTATTATATATTAACAAAAGTTATTCTTTAATAAAAGGAATAAAATAAACTTAAAATCGTATTTTTACTTTGGATTTTAAATAGTAGCCCCTTTTTTTAAAAAAAATCCCCTTTTTCGTGCTACTTTTATTTTTTAAATCCCCTTTTTGTGCCACTTTTCGAAATTTCTCAACGGTCACGCTGAGTGCGATTCGTTGGAGTATCGACCACAAGCGCGTGCGCTCTTGATGAAAAACGCGTTGAGCGTAAGAAAGAATGGGTTTCAGGAACAAGTTTCCTAATTTCACCAGATCACCTGCCATTATAGTAACGATAGAACAACGATACGCACCCCACATTGCGACGATCCTCAAGAGAGTCAATAGAGTTGGCTACCCTACTGTCTCCGATGAGTTTTATCGCCCTCTCCTGTACGCGGCCGAGTAACTCCAAAATAGTCTTTGAAGCACCGGCCCAAACATGAGAGTTGTACTCCATCTTCGGTCGGATGTAAGTGGTGTAACTATTAAGAAGATCAGAAGGGGTGAAGTATCTCTTGCACCGTCTTAAAAAGCCAAGGCACTTGAATGCTTCTTTTGCGACATGAAAGACATGTTCCGTCCATCTGACTTCACACTGCACTTTCATGCCCAGAACATCAAGAGCCCCTGACTCCATAATACTTACACCACCCATAGAAACAGATGAAGCAGCATGGTCATACGTACGTCGATGCGTAAGCATACAACACTGGGTCTTACGGGTATTAAAATCGACCCTGTTCGCCTGACCCCATTCGGAAATCTACGAGAGGTCACTATCCAGAACGTCATTCATGAACTGCCTCCTCGTCTCGATTTCAGACGTTGACGGCCTGCAGTTAAATGAATAAGAATGCGAAAGGCTGCTATCATCTGCGAAAGAGTAAATAGGACAGGAAGTTTGGGAAAGTAGATCGTTAAAAAAAATTAGAAATAGAGTAGGAGAAAGAACGGAGCCCTGCGGTACCCCTGAGTTGACTCTGAACTCATCGGATGAGACCCCATCTATAACAACTCGTATAGAGCGATCCCTGAGAAAGCTCGATATAAACCGAGAGAAGGTGTCTCCGACACCGAATGCAATAAGTTTGTACAGGAGTGCTCCATGCCACACTCTATCGAACGCCTTAGAAATATCTAGAGCCACCACTTTACTTTCGCCAAAACGGTGTATGGAACTACACCAGTTTTCCGAAAGAAGGGCCAATAGGTCACCCGTAGAGTGGCCTCTGCGGAAACCATACTGGCGGTCGTTTAGTAAACTGTTGGACTCCAGATATTTCACAAGATGGAAGTTAAGCATAGTTTCCATCACCTTCGATATAGCAGAACATATTGCAATTGGGCGGTAATTTTCAGGGCTATTAGCCACTCCCTTTTTGGGGATTGGCGTTACATTAGCAACCTTCCAGCACATTGGAAATTTACCGGAGTGGTATAGTGTACTGAAAAGTTTGGCTAATGGACGTGCTAACGTCGAAGAGCACTGCTTCAGGACCAGTGCAGGGATTCCATCCGGACCAGGAGACTTCCTTGTGCTGAGTTCCGCAAGAACCCTTTTAACTGCACGTGCTCGAAAAAATATCTTAGGCATAGTTACGGATACTCTCTCGAGCGCGGGGAGCGGTTGAGAGCTATCAGGCAAGTGGGAGTTACTTGCAAATATTTCAGCCAATATATTAGCTTTATCAACAGGGTCAGTAAATATTTGGTCATTCCTCAAAAGAGTCGGAATTGAAGAACTAGCACTTTCCTTAACACTTTTGACGAATGACCAAAAACTCTTACTACCTCTGGGGGCAGTGAGAATTCTAGTGCGAATACGCGGCTCGTATAAAGCCTTTTCGCGTCTTAACACTTTGGCACACGAAGTTAGAAAAAGGTCAAACCGTACTATGTTGGTGCCCTTCAACACACGGAATATGTGTTGGTTCATTAACTAATTGCACAAGGTGATTGTGCCCGGCGAACAACTCAGCAAATTGGCCCTCTGAGGTTGTGTGGCTCGAATGGCGAAGCCAAGATGTGTTATGAACATTGAAATCACCAGCAACTACAATTTCACTGCTCGGACAACTATCAAGAATCTTCGATATGGAGTCGGAAAGAGTATCGAAGCCATGTATGGTAGCATCTCTTTCCGCGTTTGGACTTCTATACAGAAACCCGAAATGTAAAAAGTGTGTACCGACTTTGAATTTAACCCAAAGACAGCTAAATTCTGCGTCAGACATGTCTAATGGTTGCTGGCATTGGTACACAACTTCATTACGTACATATATTGCAAGGCCCCTATGAAGAATAAAAAGCGACAGGAGGTGATGCCCGGGCAAATGAAAATCCTGTGGATCAGCATCCTCATGTACCTGGGTTTCACTTAAGGCGAAAACATCCGGCCGATGGAGACAAACGTGAGCATATAAAGAAATTCGGTCTTAACCCACGTATGTTACAGAAGTCGATTCTAAACTTACCCACCATCACAAGATGAGGGAAAAAAACCGAAATCCAAACTCTAGATTAGCGAATACGATGCAATGACAACAACTGCAGTGACCATTCACTAGTCAGTGTTATGCCTTCGTTAGTGAATGATCCAGCCGCTATCAGTACACCGCACCAATAAAATAGAGTTTTATTTTATTTATGGGAAGAGGGATGGGAGGCGCATAACACTGCAGAAATACAGGTCATAAAAGCCCTGGTCTGGTCCACTTCCATTTTCCCATAGTGGCTCATAGTGCCAACACTGGTATGGGGTGTCGTCACTGGTGGTGAGGAATGCACTGTTTATTTATTGTTTGTTGTTTTGTTGTTTTTTCTTGTTTAAATTATTGATTTTGTATTTTATTATTGCAGTTGAAGGTATTTGTTGCTTTTATTTAATATTTGGTGGGTGCTTATTTAGAATTTAATTTATTTGTTTTTATTTTTTTTTCTATTAATTGGTTGGATTTTTTGTTCTTTATATGTTTGTGTTTATATTTTTTTTTTGCTTATATGCTTTCAATTAATTTTTTTTTAATTTGTATTCTTCTTAAATAACTAAAACACAGCCCGGACTGACAGACACAAAGACGAAAAACGTGTTAACGGCACGAGAGACAGAACACTACACTCAAAAATTTGCAAATGCTATAATGCAAGACCATTTGCACAGGATTGTGAATTGGGCTATAGTGATGTATGTACATGATAATATCAAGTAGATGCTAAGCAGAAACATTGTAAGGCACGCGAACATACATACCCACGCTCATGTATGTATGTAAGCTGTGCCAGCCTATATAAGGCGCTGTAATGCTGAACAGAATGCATAGTTCGTGGAGGTAAGTTGTTTGGTCTTGATAATAAGTCTTAACAATTATTTATTTCGGTTAGTTTTAGTGTCCGAAGGCGATTACGGAATTTGTCTACTAAGCGACAGTACTGTTAACCTGTAGGCATATTCTTGTAGTTTACTAAAACTATAGTGTGGTAGGGGTGAACGACAACCTAAGCGACAGTACTGTTAACCTGGTTGCGCGTTGGCTTTTCCCACAGAGTCTTTATCTTACTTTCGTCTTGGTCACGGTTACTATTGAAATTGCCTTCTTATCCTATAATTGACCACGGCGCCAAGAACCAGCCTCTGAAGCATCAATAAACGCTTATACTCGAATCTTGGTGATTTACTTGACCATCGAGACTTCTCCCTGAAATCAACAAATTCATGTAACTGACTGGAAACTTGTCGTTACAATATATATATATATATATATATATATATATATATTTATATATATATGTATATAAGTATATATATACTTATATATATATATATATATATATGTATATATATATTTGTATATATATATTTTTTTTTTTTTTATGGACGTAATGATAGCAACTATCAATAGTGGCCCCACAACAACTTCACTAGCACCACCCTGGGACAGCTTTGGCATTTCATCAGGGTGGGTAGTATTATCAGTATTATTCCTACGTTCTCCTTAGTTCCTAGGTAAGGAGGTTCGTAACTGATGCGCATATTTAATCGTCAGTTGCTAACGAATCCTAAGACGTACTAACTCTCCCACGAATCAATGCTAATCTGCGAAGTTCTATTAGAACAAGCTGTACAAAACTACACACGCTGGTCCAATTCAATGAGGATTCCAGCATGGTCGGAATAATATTCTCCGGGCTGATCGTACGCCCCAAACCTTCCTCTAAATTCGACCTTCAGTTGCTGAATCGTGAGCAGACAAAGACGACATGCTCAGCATCCTCAACCATATTCCCACCACAATGTGGAGAGAACGGAGAGTCGTCGTGCTTAAAACGAAATAGATATGACCTAAAGCAAACATGTCCAGACAAGAACTGTGTTAGGCAATAGTTCAGATCACCATGTTTCCTAGTCAGCCATAATCTGATGTCGGGTATTAATGTATAAGTCCATCTTCCCTTTTCAGTGGTTGACCACAGTTCTTGCCACTTTTGCATACATAAGTCAGATTTATCCCTATTCATGATTTCTAAATCGATAGGGATCATACCCGCAATGATAAAAGCCGCGTCGTCCGACACTGTCCGAAATGCACTACGTACTCTTAAAGCAGCCAGCCTATACACAGGGGATACCAGGCTCACATATGTGGAATATCTGAGTGAGTCTGACCATACCGGGTGTGCATATAGGATAATGCTCCTAACTACTCCAGTCAGCAGTCTCCTCTCAAAATACTTTGGCCCTCTCGTGTTTGGCATAATCCGCCAAACAGGTCTCTGATGCTTTGGATGGTATATAACGCAAGTGCTCGCGAAAAGATAGCCGTGTGTCAATAATCACGCCCAGATTTTTCAGAAATGCCTTTGATTCTATAGAACAGGTGCCAACATTGAGGGTAATAGTTTCCCTAGCCTTACGACTAATTGTACGCTAGCATTTGCAATGGTTTCTGCCTCCAGCAATTCCTTAGCCTCACACACCAGCGCTATATCGTCTGCGAGTCCCACGATCTTTACTCTTTCAGGTAAACTCAACCTTAGTACCCCATCATACATTCCGCTCCACAACAATGGTCCAAGTATCGATCCTTGGAGAACACTACCACTAATCCTACGTTTCCTTATACCCGCATCTGTACTATAGATCAATTCCCTATTCCAGAAATAATCCTGCACTATCCCTATTAGATATTCTGGGATGTCCAATCGAATTAGAGCATCAACAATATGCACCCAGCTCGCTGTGTTGAACGCGTTCTTCACAGCCAGCGTCACAACTACACAGTACTCCCTTGTGCCATTCATCCAACTCCTGCTATATATAGTTCGTGCAGCAGTTTCTACTACCACATTTATAGCATCCAATGTTGACTTCGCCCTCCTGAAGCCAAATTGGTTGTCTGATAGACTATGTCTGTCTTCATCGCAATTCCCAAGTCTTCTGCAGATCACACTCTCTAGCAACTTCCCACATGTATCTATCATACACAGTGGCTGATAAGATGTGGGATCATCCAGGGGTTTATTGGCTTTTGGTATTAATATCAACTTCTGCCTCTTCCATCTTGTTGGAAAAATTCCCTTACTTAAGCATGTATTCACCATTCTTAAGATCTGCTCGGGGCAAAGCCTGACGGCCTCCTTTAATACTATATTTGGAATACAGTCGAGGGCAGGTGCCTTTTTGTCTCTAAACCTAGAGACAACGTCCTCAATCTCAGTTATTGTAACCGAGGGAAAATTTAATGTCCCAATTGGAAGGTTGTGCTCCCAAGGTGGTGCGTCCTGCTGGAGAAAGAGATGGTCTACAATTTCCTCTAGAATTGGCCCCTCAGTCGGTTGCAATGGGGTCAGGCATTTAAGTTTTTTGGTGACCAGCTTATATGCGAGACCCCAAGGATTATCATCCATCTCATCACAGATATTAAGAAAACACTGCCGCTTGCTCCTACGAAATGCATCCTTTAGCCGGCAATATCTTTATTCCACCAATAAACCGGTGGCCCCTTTCCGGATCCTTTTCGCCTCACCATAGATGCATTGCACGATCGCGTGATATGGTTTAGCAATTGTTCTGCCACATCCTCAGCTGAACCATTTAATTCCATACCTTCCATACAGATGGCAAAAATATCCTTATCGAAGGTATTCACTTTCCATCTCGACAAACTTTGTGCTCGGGGAGGCACATGCCGTATATCATCCTGTATATCCATAATAATGGCACTGTGATCGCTGTGAGTATAAACATCAGATACTCTCCAGTTTACATGGTTTATAATGGTATCGCTGGCAAACGTAATATCAATAATTGATCCACCATTTCCTCCTCTAAATGTTTCCTCATCTCCAGAATTCAAGAGCACAACATTCAGCGCAGAAAGGGCCTCTAATATCATCCTTCCCCTTGCATTTGTCAAGGGGCAGCCCCATTCAAGAGCCCACGCATTGAAATCCAATGCTATTATAACAGGACTCCTGGCTGCAGCGTGCATCACTATGTTGTCTATAATAAAACAAAAGTCATCAATAGAATACCTAGGAGGAACATAGCAGCTGTACAAACATATGCCGGAAACAGTGGCCCGCGTGTACCCACATTGCGGTGATAAGCTTTCCCTCAATATCAAAGATCCGGTAGTCCATATAGCTGCTGTATCTGTATCATCAGTAACCCAATTTGCAAATACAATCTTCTTATATGGCACGCTGAGTACAGCAACGTCTACCTTTAAATATCGTACGGTTTGAATAAGCGACTCCTGTGCTGCTTGGCAATGGTTGAGATTCAATTGTAATATGCGCATCCTTTTTATCAAGTACTGTTTAACCCTCAGGCTTTTGTAGAGCCCTCTTGTAGTACGGGCAAACTACGCATCCGGTGACATGGTCACCATTAGTATTTCCACTCTTTCTATAGAGCATGCACGAAGGTCTGTTGGAACATGTTGCAATCTTGTGGCCAGCTTCCCCACAACGCAAGCAATTTCCGGATATATCCTGGCCGCTACAATTCGTCGCCCTATGTCCAAAGTCGAGACAGTTATAGCACCTCTTCGGTGCTATCTTTTCCCGTATTCGACACACGACCCAGCCGATGCGTATCTTGGACATCTCTAGAAGACATCTAGCTAGAGGAGCACTCAGGCCAATCGTGGCAGTTTGTGTTCCCCCATACGCTCATCTCAGTGATGCAATTGCAGTCAACTGCAGTACCTTAAAATCGTATATATATATATATATATATATATATATATATATATATATATATATATATATATATAAATAAATATATATATATATATATATATATATATATATATATATATATATATATATATACACATACATACATAAATATATATATATATATATATATATATATATATATATACATATATATATATATATATATATGTATATATATATATATATATATATATATGTATATATATTGGGTGTTTTTTATTGAGGTATAGAACTTTAAGTTGGCATCACTTTTTTAACTGGCGGCCATTTTGTCAGCTGTCAAGTGATTAATATATAGTTTGGTTTGCCATTTCATCATGAACAGGTTGACAAAAGAACAACGCTTGCAAATCGTGCAAATTTATTTCGAAAGTAATGGTTCAGTTCGCGAAGTTTACCGCAAGCTCCGTCCATTTTATGGTCGACATAATCGTCCATCAGAGCAATTAATTCGGTTAACCATGGATCGTTTTCGCACTGCGTTTACTCTATGTGATAATACGCATCCGCAGAGACGTCGAACAGTCACAAAAACTGACTGTTTGGTGTGCTCTATGGGCTGGTGGAGTCATTGGGCCATACTTCTTCCGAAATAATGCTGGAGAGTCAGTTACCGGTAATGGAGACCGGTATAGAGCCATGATAACCGACTATTTTGTTCCCGAATAGGATGGCATGAATGTGGATGAGTTGTGGTTCCAACAAGACGGCGCTACATGCCACACAGCGCACGTCACAATCGATTTATTGAAGGAAACATTCGATGAGAGCATAATTTCGCGGAATGGACCTGTCAATTGGCCACCAAGATCGTGTGATTTGACACCATTGGATTATTTTCTTTGGGGATATGTGAAGTCGCTCGTCTACGCCAACAAACCAGAAACGTTAGGGGACTTGGAAGCCAACATTCGTGGCGCTATTGCCAACATACGGCCCCATATGCTCGAAAAAGTGGTTGAAAATTGGACCTGTAGAATTGGCTTTATTCGAGCCAGCCGCGGCGGCCACATGCCCGAAATCATATTTAAACATTAATGGCATAAAATTATCCTTCCAATAAAGCCAAATTGATGGACATTAAAACGATTTTCTTGTGTTTTATTTCAATTCGAAGTTCTATACCTTAAAAAAAAACACCCTGTATATTGTTAATACTTGTTGTGTATAACAGAGTGTGAGTCGACGGCACTTGAACCGTGACTCGTGTTGAGAATTGAGAATTAAGTTTTAATGTAAATATGAGGGAATCGTCGGCACTTGAACCGAGATTCCTGTTGGGTAATAAAAACAATAGAATTTTGTGAATAGCCGGCACTTGAACCGTTATTCTTATTGTTAAACTTTATTCTGCCTTCTTAATTAATTTTTCATTGCTTATATACTATATAATAAAATGGTAATAAAACAACAACATAAATTGAATTAGCAAAATGTGTCAGCCGTCTTTCTGAGTTCAATGAAATATTTTTAGAGAAAAAATGCCTGTATGCAAAATAACTTGGACAAAATAAAATGTACCGTTTTTACAACTCAGCAAAAACTAAAATAATTCTACAACAATTATTCTGAGTTGAATGAAATCTTTTTGGCTGGCCATGAAAAGGTGTATTGAATTACAACTTTAATAAACAAAAACTAAAGAAAATTATAAAATACTACTTTTGAGTTGAACGAATTTGGCTGGCCATGAAAAGGTGTATTGAATTGCAACTTTACGTTCAGTGACCTCTTTTACTGTTGTTAAAAGAAAATACAATTATTTATTAATTATTGATGCCAAAACAAAAACGGTTATTGTATGTGTTAACATGCTGCCCCCACAAATTGACTGATTCGAACTCATCATGATGGCTGAAATTGCCAATTCATTACATAAAAAAAATTTATTTTACTAGATAATTGTTAACATTCCGTAGTTTGGTGTCGAGAAATTTGAGCTGGTTTAAAGCTGTTCTTCAACCCTTTCCATTTGTAGGTCACAATGATGGCGGTCGCTAATACCAATGCAATTGCTGCGTAACCGACTATGATCCCGTGGGTACTGAGGCTGACTTCGTTGGTAGGGAGCGTGGTGTTTAAAATTTGGGCTAACTCCTGTTGAACTAGTTGGAGCTCATCTCTTGTTGGGTTGAATTGTTTTGCACTGAATGTCATATTGGCATATTGTTTTGTCCAACCGAGTACAGGGTTAAGACTGGTAGCCGAAGTTTGTAGAGACGTGACAATTTGTTGACGACCTTGCATGGTTATGAAGTCGTTTTTATGACACAATCGGGATGCAGAGTTATTAAACCGCTATCTTCTAGCATAATTTGTATAATGTCATTGTGGCACACTGCATTCATTTTGATGGTATCTGCTGTGGAAAACATATATTGGTTCGCATGATATAGGTGCTGCCATATAGTGGTATCTTCAAGCATACGGAAACTGCATCTTGGATTAGGTTGATCATTCATTAAATCAATTTCACATTTATTGGATCACGTGTCGCTTGATATGTTGCTGGAATGTTCGGACAGATTAGTTCGTCGTTACCCAAATTCCAGCAAGCGTCGACCTCATGTTGTGACATTGGAAAGAATTCATCGCGATGTAAGCTGATGGAGAGAAATTTCGTTGATGTTTCTACAGCGGTAAGTGTTTTATTTATTGTTGCTATGATTGGAACAATATGCAATAGCTGGAACTCTCGTGGATCGGTGAGGGGTAGCTCGATGCTGAAGATTACGTGATCCCCTGCTATGATTCCGTTGACCTTGATAAGCTTGTATACGTCCAGTAAGTTATTTTGGTGAATTGGCAACTGCATGTGTGCTGGCAAATGGGCCCTTATCTTCTTGATTTCTTCGTTCAGTTGTTGAGGAGTGAGTAAAAGGGGGTTAATTTTGTCATGATGAATATCGACTAGCACGTCCATGATTGAGGAGTGTATCCGTTGTATATTGCTAGTGACTATGAGCATCTGCACTGACAGCATCAGGATGCGTTGCTCGACCTTAAAATTATGGAGTTGATTGCCAATTTCGTCGAATTGAATCTGTACGTCTAGTTGATTTTTCTTGATAATGTTGATGGTGGAGTCGATTAACGATGTTTGATTCTTTAGAAGCCTGTCTAAGAATTCGTCGTTCCTTTTTAGCTCCTTAATTGTCTTTGACATTTTTTTTCGTAGTTCGAGTCTAATACGCCAAACAGTGAGTTGGCTATGTTCCCAACTATATCAATTGCTCCTCTTTTCTTTCTTTTTATGGTGAACAGATTGAACTCTGCCTGCAAATCGTCCTTTACATGATCAAAGTAGTCCCTCAACGTGTTGCAGGTTGCGTTGTTTAACGTACTGTTGCATACAGTTTGGAGTATCGTTGTCGCATCGCTTAAAATGTTTATTTGATGTTGATATGGTTCAAGGTCAAGGTACACGATCATCTTCCAGGTGGCAGACTTAAGCTTTACAAGCCCTATCTGTTCAAAGTGAATGCCAGGTTTATTGTTGAACTTCGTTATGTTGACTTGATTTCCAAGCGCTATTGGGAAGAGAAACAATGTTAAAAAAGTCACCATCAAGGTTGAGTTTAGGCGTGACCGTTTTGTTGGCATTGCTTCATCGGTTGATGACCGAGGTGGTTTGATTTTGGTTGACGTGCTACCTAGAGGTAACGATGCTGGGCTTGTGCTTTCATGTGATTGTTCATCCTTATTTTCCGGAAATAGTGGAGCCAATCGGTGGATAGGTCGTTTGAACGTTCCCTTTGCTGTTTTTATATCGCATACCCTTACCAAACCATCATCACCCTTGTAAACCTTTATTATTCGTCCCAGGGGCCACTGTAAAACTGGAAGGTTATCTTCTTTAACGATGACCATTGTGTTTGATTGAATCTCATTGATTGGGCCTTTCCACTTGTGCCGCTGTTGTAACTCGTTAAGGTACTCCTTGAACCACCGTTGCCAAAAATTGTGTTTAACTTGTGATACGAGTTGCCATCTATTTAGTAACCTTCCTTGAGGAATCTTTGACCTCGCGTCAACGCTTGATGTCAGTTCTTCGCCAATCAATAAATGACCCGGAGTGATAGCGTTTAGATCATTGGCATCTGATGACATTGGAATGAGGGGTCGGGAATTTAATATGGCCTCAATTTCTATAACCACAGTCTCCAGCTCTTCGTATGTGAGCGATGCAGCTGAGACATTTTTCATTAACATGTGCTTTGCTGATTTTACTGCCGCCTCCCATAGTCCGCCGAAATGTGGTGACCTTGGTGGGATAAACTGAAAGTCGATTCCCTTTGTGCTGCATACTTCGAGGATTGATTCTTGAGCTGCTTTTGCATATAGAACGTCATTAAGCTCTTTGAGCTGGTTCCGGGCGCCAACAAAATTTGTTGCGTTGTCACAATACAATGTTTTGCAATGGCCTCGTCTCGATATAAATCTTTTCAGTGCCCCAATAAAGGCTTCTGTTGTCAGTTCAGTGACGAGTTCTAAATGCACTGCCTTAGTGACAAAACAGCAAAAGACTGCGAGATATACCCTTTGGGGTCGCTTTCCTCTTGTTTTAAAATGTACAAAAAATGGGCCGCAATAATCCACTCCCGAATTCAGGAATGGCCGAGCTGGTTGTACCCGATGTTTTGGAAGGTTTCCCATAATTTGGTTATACATAGTTGGTCTTGCCTTTGTACATCGTACGCACCGTTGGACAATTGCTCTTGTGATGCTTTTCCCTTTCAATGGCCAAAACCGCTGTCGTACTTGTGCCAGTAGTGCTTGAGGACCACAGTGATAGTGTTCCCTATGTATTTTCTCTATCAAAAGTTTTACAAGCGTATCTTGGCTTGGTAAAATCATTTGATGCGACGCATCGAATTGCTGTGTCGAGGAACTTAGTCGCCCACCCACTCTTATGATCCCTTCTTCGTCCAGAAATGGAGTTAAAGAGCTAAGGGGATCAGTCCTGGGTGCAAAATTGTCCTTGATCAATGCCCGTTTAAGGTCATCGAAGTCGGCAGCTTGTATGTGACGTACAATTACCTTAAGTGCGGCATCGAGTTCCACTGGTGAAAGTTGTATATGTTCTGATCGAGATTCCCTTGGTCGTCTTGTGTTCTTCGCAAATCGTAGCATATATCCTATGACCCTTTGTACTGGACCAATCAGACCTAACGGATCATATATATGTGCCAAATCGGAGCTCATGGTACGTTTTGTGGTATGTTTGTGTTCTTGAACATTGACCTTGATGCAAAACACATCCGATTTCGGGAGCCATAGAAGTCCCAAGGTTTTAGTTGATTGAGTTTCCTTTGACTCAAAATTGAGATCAACCTTCTGATCTTCGGTTGCAATTCCATGCAACAAGGTTTTGTTGTTCGAACACCATTTTTTGAGCTTCATTCCTGCTCCTGCTAAAATGGTTATTAATTGCTTTTGTATCATTAAGGCTTCATGAATTGAATCAGCTCCTATTAAGCCATCGTCCACATAAAAATCTCCTCGCAGAGATGACGCTCCATAAGGAAATCGTCCCTTACAGTCATCTGCTAGTTTGACAAGACAGCGTGTTGCTAGGTATGGTGCAGCCCTGGTGCCATATGTTACTGTGTTCAGTTGATATACATTGAGTGGCTGCTTGTCATTTTCTCTCCAGAGGATTAGCTGTAAATTTCGATCTTCGTGGTTAACCCATATCTGTCTGTACATTTTTTCAACATCAGTTTTAAGAACGTACTTGTGCATTGTAAATCGTAGTAAAATAGCAAAGAGGTCGCTCTGAACAGTAGGACCATTATGCATTATGTCATTTAGAGACAGTCCCAATGATCTGTGGGCCGGTGCGTCGAAGACGACCCTTAATTTGGTTGATGAGCTTTCTGGTCGTAGTACGCAATGATGTGGTATAAAATAATGAGGGGAGCTGATTTATTCGGGTTTGATTTTTGTCATATGACCTAATGCTTCATATTCTCTCATAAATGAGACATATTGATCCTTTAGCGTTGGATTGGCTTTGAAGCGCCGCTCGATTGATTCAAATCTTTTCTGTGCTCTGCCTCTGGATTCCGTCAGTACCGAAGGATGATCCTTTAAAGGGATGTTTACTACAAATCTGCCATCTTCCACTCGAAATGTGTATTGAAGAAAATGCGCCTTACAGTGTAGTTCATCTTCTGCCAGCTTCGTTTCACTGTCTGATGGTTCCTCAGCCTCCCAAAATCGAGAAACGGCTTCTTCTAGTTTCCTTGTGGTACATATTCCGCAGAC
This sequence comes from Linnaemya tessellans, assembly GCA_951800035.1. Taxonomy (NCBI): domain Eukaryota; kingdom Metazoa; phylum Arthropoda; class Insecta; order Diptera; family Tachinidae; genus Linnaemya; species Linnaemya tessellans. Next base: position 39,602,626 of record OX637537.1, read on the forward strand.
TGCGCTATCGGTGAAGTTTGATTCGACCTTACCAGCTATAAGATTGTCTGCCAATTTAATTTGTCCATCTCTAAGTAGTTCGAACATAATTTCTGCTCCCAGCAAACAGTCAATTCGACTTGGTTGATTGAATTCTGGGTCAGCTAAGTGAATATTCTGCGGAATTTTCCAAGTCTCAATGTTAAAATGATGAACTGGCTGGTCAGAGACAATTTTTGGGACAATGTAGGCGTCTACTTCAGCAACATAATTGTTTATTGTTGACTGAAACCGAATGCTTGTCTGATGGCGCATCTTGGTTTTGTTCACTCCAATGCCTTCCACGCTCAAGCACACTTGTCTGGATCTGCCGCCCAGTTTTTCCCATACACGGTCTGTTATTAGGTTCACTTGTGAGCCGGAGTCCAGGCTGGCTCGACATTCAATATGCTGCCCATTTGCAGATGCTAGGTTTATGCGTGCAGTTCCCAGTAAGATATAATAGGGATTCTTGACTGCATGATTCGTCAGGAGGCTGACCTTGTTAGATACTTGGTCATGAGCTACTGAAGGACCTGATAGATGTGGTGTTGACTTGTCTTGTGTCGTAGATTTGTTGTAGGGTGCCTTTGCTTTGGGGTTATGTAGCAATGTGTTATGATTTTTTGTACATTTGTTACAATGTCGTGACTTGCATTCGTTAGCCTGATGTCCTGGTTTTAGGCAGTTAACACATAGCTGGAAGTCCTTTACCCATTTCCATCTTTGGTTTAACTCGGCGTTGGTGAATTTTCTGCAGGCATAAATATTATGAGTCTCCCTCTTACAGATGTTGAAAATTTCCCTCGTTTCTGATGCAGTCATCGAAGCGCAAGTTCGCGTTGTTGATCTGTCACCCTTTCTTTGTGTCTCCAAGGACTGAAATCTCCGCTCCAAATACGTTAGTAGTTCATTAATGGTAATGAGGCGCCTATTGTCGTTTAAACCTTGCTCGAACGAAGTTTGGGTTTCTTCATCCATTTTGTGTAGCAAATGGTGGACCAAAATGGCGTCCCAATGTTGCACTGGTATGTCTTGTGCCTTGAGACCATGAATACACTCCTTGGTAACATCATGAAGTGATTTTAATGATGACGCAGATTCCTTTTTGGTGGATGCCTGCGACATTAGCTTGCTCAGTAATGTGGATACTAAAAGCATTTTGTTGTCGTATCTGTTGCTAATAAGCGACCAGGCCGCAGCATAATTGATTCCTACTGCGGGCAGGTGCTTGATTAGGTTTTTTGGTTCTCCTTGTAAAGAAGTTGTCAAGTAGTGCATCTTTTTTGCTTCACTTATGGGTGTGTTGTGAACTAGCTCTGAGAAGATATCCTTGAACTCCATCCAGCGTTGGTAACTTCCATCAAAAGTAGGTAGTGTGATTCTGGGAAGCGTTATGTCGATGTCTCCTGGTGTTGTTGGCCGCCGATGAGGAATTGGTGGATCCAATTGCATGTGTTGCTGAAGCTCTATCATGGCTGCTTCTGCCCTTGCTTCGAGCTCATAAAATGTTTGTATAGTGTAGTCTTCGATCTTGTCATCATCAGTTGATGCCCACAGAGCTGTGTTGTTAGTAGCTAGATCCACCATGTATTTTTCGATGATACTCGCCTTTATATTTTAGTATGACGAATGATGTTCATGCTGTCGTTGCGCAAATATTTCGTCAATATTTCGAGTGAGCGCCTTGTTTAATGCTCGTTGATTCCGAAGGATTTTTCGGATTTCGGGTGATGCCGATTGTTGAGTTAAACCTTGTTGCTGCTGATTGCGTGACGTATGTGCTTCGCCACTTAATGTCAACAGCTTCGTTCCTTGTTCAAACAAGTTTGTATGCTTCACTATGATTTGAGTGATTTTGTCGTAGTACTCTTGTACAATGTAGTCGTCATCCAGGGGCTCGTCCTTCATTGCCCTGATCATTTCATGATTTTTGTGGAATTCATCTGCGAGCTCTGTCAAAGCCGCCAAACGTTTAACAAAATACTTAGGTGTTTTTCGATCCTTGGGATCCTTTGAAAAATTCCTTGCGAGTGCTTCAATCTGCGCTTCCAAGTGGCGTTGGCTGCGCACTAATTCTTCCATTAAGTTGATGAAGAATCACGTCGGGGTCACCAAATGTTAATACTTGTTGTGTATAACAGAGTGTGAGTCGACGGCACTTGAACCGTGACTCGTGTTGAGAATTGACAATTAAGTTTTAATGTAAATATGAGGGAATCGTCGGCACTTGAACCGAGATTCCTGTTGGGTAATAAAAAACAATAGAATTTTGTGAATAGCCGGCACTTGAACCGTTATTATTATTGTTAAACTTTATACTGCCTTCTTAATTAATTTTTCATTGCTTATAAGTATACTATATAATAAAATGGTAATAAAACAACAACATAAATTGAATTAGCAAAATGTGTCAGCCGTCTTTCTGAGTTCAATGAAATATTTTTAGAGAAAAAATGCCTGTATGCAAAATAACTTGGACAAAATAAAATGTACCGTTTTTACAACTCAGCAAAAACCAAAATAATTCTACAACAATTATAATGAGTTGAATGAAATCTTTTTGGCTGGCCATGAAAAGGTGTATTGAATTGCAACTTTACGTTCAGTGACCTTTTTTACTGTTGTAAAAAGAAAATACAATTATTTATTAATTATTGATGCCAAAACAAAAACGGTTATTGTATGTGTTAACATATATATATATATATATATATATATATATGTATGTATGTATGTGTATATATATATATATATATATATATATGTATATATATATATATATATATATATATATATATATATATATATATATATATATATATATATGTATATATATACGTATATGTATACATATCTGTATGTATATTGTTGTGTACATATATGTAAATATATTTGTATGGATATACATATGTACATATACATATTTTTGTACATATATGTATATAGATATATTTCTTTACATATATGTATTTGTATACATATATGAATATGTATTTGTATACATATATACATACATATTGTATAATTATATGTATGTATAAATACATACATGTATTCATATATGTTTATATGTATACATATATTTATGCATATAAATGCATGTATTTATACATATAAATGCATACATGTATGAACGTTGGCATATGTATACATACTCCCATACATACCTTCTGTTGCCGCCGAAATCTACTTGATTATAAATTAGTCTAGTTTAATAGTAAATAGATTTGTTTAAGCTTTTAGGTTATTTTATATTAATAATTATTGTTCGATATTTCGCTAACCATCGGTTAGCTACTTCAGGAAATTATTTAGTTTTGTCAAAAAATTTTCTTTTCCAAAAAATAACTAAATAATTTGCTGAAGAAGCTAACCGATGGTTAGCGAAATATCGAACAATAACTATTAATATAAAATAACCTAAAGGCTTAAACAAATCTATTTATTATTAAAAGAAAAAAGGTTAACAAATTAGACACAAGAATCATATTAGTCTAGTTTTTATCAATTTTTTCTTTATTACTGTTAACAATCGCGCAAATTTATACATATGTCCCAACATCTACATGAATGTTTGTTTGTATGTATATTCATTTCTTCGTCTAAAACTAGTTCTAAAATAACCCATTTACAGAAACTAACGTTCCTTTACTATGTGTCACGTAGGCATCGAAGTTATTTGTGAAACATTTTTAAATGTTAAAGGGAGTTTTGTCAAAGACCGGAAGCATACAGAATTGTTTTAAAGCTCTCGCGAAATTCTTATAAAAACATTATTAACTTTAAATTTGAATAATTATTATAAACTTGGAATAACTAGAAAATAAACAAGTGCTGTTAAAATTGTGTGCTTTTATTTAAAGACCGTGTCTTAGTTGAAGACTAACTCAACACCTTCTAATATGAAAAATTACCCAAACTATAAGAACGTTAGTTTCAATTGCATGGATATAAAATGTTGTTGTACCATGTACCGCGAATTGTAGATAATCAAAAAATTAATATTGAATTCTGCTGTAATTTAGAGCTCGTTTCAAAACATGCTACGATATGTACTTGTATGTACGTACACGAGTATTGAGCTGGATTCACCCATTGTTTCGGAACAAAAAATTTGTTCCGAAACAATTTTAGTTTTTTGAGAGTTTGTTCTGAAACGATTCACCCACTTCGAACAATTGTTCTGGAAAAACAAGGGTACCATATGAGATATTTTTGTAAACTATGCCTGTTAGTTTTTCAATTAGGCAGCACAGTAGCAGATAAATGCAATTTGCTTGTTTTCTTGGCGTCACACTCATATATTTTATTGTGTAATAAACAAATTGTAAATTAAAAACTCTTAATAAACTAAAAATTTTACTCTATTAAGATTGTATTATATATATATATATATATATATATATATATATATATGTATATATATATATATATATATATATATATATATATATATATATGTATATGTACATATAATATGATGTGGCATCTCAGTTCAACTTTACTTAAAAATTTAAAGTAACTGGCATCACAGTTGAAATGTTTCAGAACAAAAATTAATATTAAACCAATTCATGTTCCGAACAAAGAGAGACGTCAAACTACATATAAAAAAATTTTTTCGGAACAAATTTTTTGTTCCCAAACAATGGGTGAATCCAGCTTTAGAGCTATGTAATTTCGCAACATTAGTTTGCACACACAACACGTGCAAACATATACAAATATTAGCCCAGTTCA